>JAVTVY010002502.1:0-32423 GCA_036873755.1 Hanleya hanleyi
GATTAACCAGCACTGTCCTCGCCATTGGCCATGTTGTATGACAACCGATTGTCCACCATTGTACATGTTGCATCACTGAGTATCCACCAGTTTTGACTGCACCAATATTGGTTTTCTTCTGCCAATACTCCACCACCATAGCATCATGGGTCCTACAAAGCAGAACAAAATTGGTCACAGTAAGGTATTAAAACAGTCTAGCCTCACTATAAGGTGCCTCGATATAGCGCTGATTCTGATATAAGGTGGGTGCTGACATGTTCCCCAAATTAACAGATGCATATTATTTCAACCCTTTTATAAGACTTAAAATCGCTAAGATGCTTCAAATTGGCCTCCCAATAACAGCGTTGTAGCGGGGTTACACTGTATAAATTCATGTCCCAAGCAAAAACAGGATCAGAAATAACAGAAAATCGGTGAGGATTAAATGAATATACACAGGGCTCGAAATTCTCACAAACCCAGTAGCCCGTGAATTTGGAACTTGGTTGGCTGAATTTAACTCTGGAACTAGCTAACCCGCCCAACTGGCTTGTTATAATTTTACTTTTTTAGCTTTGTTTGATGAAATCTATGAGCCCGGTGGTCTGACAAAGTTTTATGGTAAATGCATGGAATGTTGTCACTCTTGAATAAGGTTGTTGAATAACAAATACTAAATTGGAGGGATATGCAAGAAATCTGAAACTTCTTATCATACAGGAGCACTAAATAATGGCACATGTACAATGAAATTGATCACGGAACCTCACAAATTTGACAAAGAATAATATTCAAATTCATGTACTATGAAGCATGATCAATAAGTCGGCTAAGTCTCATGTCATGAACATCAAGTGAAACACTCTTATACAACATGAACTTGGGTGTGATGGACGGACAGAGGGACAAAAAATAAGCAGCTTGATGTGCTAAGTATCCTGGGTGGCAGAGGCGAATTGAGGACTTCAGTAATTTTTGGTCCACAAAGACTCAATGGCATTCACAACAAAAAGATAATAATCCCCTGATTACTTTTAACACAATTTGCATATCATCTTAACAAACTCACCAGCAAACAGTTTAGAGCTGAGACGGCAGCTTAGCAATGGGGTCGGTGTCTGGTACATGTGGAGAAATAGAATATACAACTGGAAGTTTCTTCTAACACTAATTTATCAACCAAGTTTGTCGAATATCAAACATGTTTCATCACAATGCCAGATGACGTTCTGAAAAATAATAATAAACAGAATATTCAAAACATGGAAACTCCATTTCAAATCATGACACTATTATTTTCCAATGTATATAGTTATTAACCCCAGAGGGCCATGGGGAAGATTAGTCATGCTAACCATGTTTTACCCTCAATTTCCATCTCAAATGATGATCAGTACCAAATTATATATAAAATGCTAAGAATTCACACCCTAAGAAATCTATAGAAATTATGAATATGCAGGAATGTTTATGAAATGTATTTAGATCGAACAATGCCGCTAGGATGCCAGAATATCACTTGAAAGCCGATCATATACATCAATAATCACAAATGGGTTCAATTTCAAGATTCAATATCCCTTTGCTCTGACCTGCTTATTCAAGATAAACACGAAACAATCTGCACAGCCACTATACTAGTAGACCCTAAATTGGGACACGAATTACAAGCTATGCTTCAATCCTCAAATAGATAAAATCTTAGGGGGGTTTACCTTGCATCGTAACGTACTCTTGACGACTTGAACAAATGTATACGAGATCATGTTACTGTCAGGTAGTTCAATCAGGAACGTCGCTCGCATGGGCTTATAAATGCGAGCGACGTTCATGATTGAACTAACTGTCAGGCAGACCCCATATTTCGTCACCGCATATACATTTCAGTTTTCTACGTCTACCGATTCGTTCTCCCAACAAATTTCTCTCATATACTGAATATCGGCCAAATAATGTCAAATTAAAAGTTTAACTTACTTGAAAACCCCATCGATTTCTCCAGTTCCGACACCCGGAAGCAGCCATGTGAAAAATGTTTGGAGCAGCTGCATACGCAACTCTCCAATGTTTTCTGTGTTTGTTGACGAAATTAATCCAAAGGCGGCGAGTTGAAGCTTCTCTGGGGGAAGAAGTGGTGTGACACCCCATCTCCTGTTGTACTATAACGTCCATAAACCACACATCGGTTTGGTATAATTTGGATACTACGGGCTTCGAAAGGAAGTGGCAAGCTCAGAAACCAGGCGACAAGATGGGTGACTCTTGTGACGTCACTTGACGGAAAATCCCGAAATAGTTGTGTTTTGTCTTGCATCTTCACTCTTCAAATCTTCTTCTTCTGTTTGTCTTGCTTTTCCTGGCTAAAAAATTACGTGTAGACTGGGTTGCAGTCTTATCATAGTGCCCTAAAAATTATAAAGATTTATCGAAAAAATAATAGGTAATTTTAATGCTTGGGCTATGTATGGTGACACAGCTCTCTATACAGTAGATCAATCTATCTTGCACTAACGCCGTCCGATTTTGCACTCACTCACACCCGCCGCCATTTTGAAACACACCTGCTACCAACAAGCCACCATTTTGGCAAAAATCCAAAGACCTCATTTGCATATTTTCAGGGAAATAACAGGCCGCCATCTTGAAAACCGACTACCCTAACCTACAAAAAACAGGCCGACATCTTGAAAATATGCAAATGAAGGCTGGGGATCGGGAAAGTGGATTGCTAGGGGATCGGGAAAGTGAAATTGACCTTGACCACCATCTTGAAAACCGACTACCCTAACATACAAAAAACAAGCCACCATCTTGAAACACACACACACACAGCCGAGTATAAATAACGTGTATGTTCACACATTTTATTAACAACTACACATCATGAGTTTAAGACGACGAGCCTTATTTACCCATCAACCTAGAGATCCAAGGAATAGGGGTACAGAAGAAGAACATAGCGAGATAATTACCCGGGAAGAAGATGGCGGACTGACTATTGTCTCCAGTTTTCAACGCGTTATTGAAGATGTAACGAGGTTAAGAAGTACAGAAGAAGAACTCGGGGAAAGTGAACAAGACAACAACAACAGAATGGAGGAGGACATACAACAAGAAGATAACCAGGACGACACCCGTGATAGAGAACTAGCCAGTGTATGGTTAACTACTAGACCTCCATCAACCACCACTTCGACTGCAGACACTGAAACAAGAGCACGATGCCGACACACAGATGAAATATCACGCCTCAACGAACAAATTATCGACATGAGGGGAGCGATGTTGGGAATGGAAACCACAAGGGCGGGCTTGGAAGAGGAAATTGCCAGACAAAAGAAACTACGACATCATGAAGAAAAAATCAAACAATGTAGCATCTGCTCGAATGAAGAAAGCTTATACGCGGTTCTACCCTGTGGACATCTGTGTATGTGCAAGGATTGCTGGATCCAACTCACATGTGAAGGAGCCCAATGCCGATGCGTTGACGCCGGAGAGGTGCATTTCAAGATAAGATGTCCCATTTGTCGAAAACATGTAGGAAGCGTGAGGCGAATATTCCGCGCTTAAAGTGTGTCGTATCACACTATCAAAGGCCCTTTTCAGGGCCAATCCATCTTTCCGAAAGAGAAACTTCTTTCATTAGCACACCAACTTAACATTAGCTCCAATCATGCTTTTTTTCCCCAAAAAAAAAAAAATAAAAAAATTTTCAAAAAATTTTCAAAAAAAAATTTCGTACACAAAGTCAAAAAATTTTTTTTGAGGTAGCGGGTCGAGTGAGGTATCATATTGAAGCTGACGTGAAATGCTTCACATTGATACCTCACTCGACCCGATTGGACTACTAGGGGCTGCCCTAACGCCAAACATCAATATCAACATCAATCAACATCAATCTTCAAAATACCTTTAGAGGTGCCCCTAGTGGACCAATCGGGTCGAGTCCGGTATCATTGTGAAGCATTTCACGTCAGCTTCAATTGGATACCTCACTCGATCCACTACCGCCAAAATAAAAAAAAAAAAAAAATAAAAAATCAAACTTCGTACACGAGATGTTGATATCGATGTGCAAAATAACCTTTTTGGCGTTAGAGGCGTCCCTAGTGGTCCAATCGGGTCGAGTGAGGTATTAAATTGAAGGTAACGTGAAGGAGCATCTGATAGACTGGGTGTGGGCTTGAATTAGGGTAATTCTGCGCATGCGCAAAGATAATATGAAAAATATCAATGTTCAAAAATAGCCTGTTTGAGGTTAGAGGCGTCCCTAATGGTGCAATCGGGTCGAATGAGGTATCAAATTGAAGGTAACGTGAAGGCGCATCTGATAGACTGGGTGTGGGTTGAACTATCAGCATTCTGCGCATGCGTAATCTTCAAACACCTTTTTTTGGAGTTAGAGGCGCCCCTAGTGGCCCAATGGAGTCGAGTGAGGTATCAATCTGAAACATTTCACGTCAGCTTCAATTTGACACCTCACTCGACCCACTACCTGCAAAATAAAAATAATCCTCGCACACCAGGTTTTGCTATCGAACTGCAAAATAACCTTTTTGATGTTAGGGGCGCCCCTAGTGGTCCGATGGAGCCGAGTGAGGTATCAATGTGAAGGTGAGATGAAGGACCATCTGATGGACTGGTGTGGGTTGAACTATCACCATTCTGCGCATGCGCAAGAATGGAAATAGACGTTTTTGGAGCTATTTGACTATTAAAAAAGGAAAAAAAGTTCCGAAAATTGTATAAGTCTCATCCCATGTCAAACAAGTGCAATTGACCGCCATCTTGAATCCGACCACCCCTAACCTAGAAAAAACAAGCCGCCATCTTGAAAATATGCAAATGAGGACGAGCGAAACAAGTGCAATTGACCTTGACCTACAAAAAAAAAACAGGCCGCCATCTTGAATCCGACCACCCCTAACCTAGAAAAAACAGGCCGCCATCTTGAAAATAGGCAAATGAGGCGCGAAACAAGTGCAAGTGACCTTGACCTACAAAAACAGGCCGCCATCTTGAATCCGACCACCCCTAACCTAGAAAAAACAGGCCGCCATCTTGAAAATAGGCAAATGAAGGGGCAAACAAGTCCAAACAAGTTTTCTTGACCTACAAAAAAACAGGCCGCCATCTTGAATCCGACCACCCCTAACCTAGAAAAAACAGGCCGCCATCTTGAAAATAGGCAAATGAGGCGCGAAACAAGTGCAAGTGACCTTGACCTACAAAAACAGGCCGCCATCTTGAATCCGACCACCCCTAACCTAGAAAAAACAAGCCGCCATCTTGAATATACCCAATGCACCCAATGACCTCATTCTACAAAAAACAAGCCGCCATCTTGAATACGACCACCCCTAACCTAGAAAAAACAAGCCGCCATCTTGAAAATATGCAAATGAGGACCGAAACAAGTGCAATGGGCCGCCATCTTGAAACCGACCACCCCTAACCTAGAAAAAACAAGCCGCCATCTTGAATCACACCTTCAGTGCAAGTGCACTCAGTGGACACGCCCCCTTGACAACGAGGCCACGCCCCCTTCACAACGCTTCACGCATGCGCACCGCCCACAAATGACGTCATCGCGCATGCGCAGTGAGGCACTTTACGTGACGGACACCGTAGCTATACTACTATGGACTGAGGTTATGGCAGAGCCTGACCAATTTCTGAACGCTAAATATACTCTTCTATATAGCTCATAATCAAATCAAGTAATTTGATGTTGAAAATATAGATCAAGGTCAGTCATTTTCAAAAAATGTCTATTCTAACTTAATTGCATATGGAACATGATTTCGGAAATCTTAGACTTAACATATAGAATTTGATATTTAGACAATAGGTCAAGGTCAGTGATATTCAAAAGATTTCAGGTCCAGGAATATGTGGTATGAATATGGACAATGTATAGATATAATCCCCCGTAAAATATTGTACTAAATATAATCTGACCCTGATAAAACAGGTCAAGGTCACTCATCTTCAGCACACCTCTGGACCATCGCACACCTCTGGACTATCGCCAGATGTATACATAGTATTAATTTGGAAAGCCTAGCTTTATTTCTTCATGTTATATTATAATTATCAGTATATGACCTGGAAAACTAGGTCAAGGTGAGTCAACTAGGATAGGCTGTATCAATAGATAAAAAACACGATATCCATGAAGATAGACACAGGAATTATTTATGGACAATGGCTAGCTACTGAATGTTGGATCGGATGCTTAGTATTTAGCTAATATGTATATACCACGTACAGCATCTGGGCATGTACACTATCCCATCTGGGATGATAATTGTAGGGGAAATCAGTAGAACAATAGTTGGACGAAAATAACCTCGTATTCCTGAACTCTGGACAAGGGACGAGAATAGATTTGAGGACAGATAAACCCACTGCAGTTGACCTAACAATAGTCTCCCCTGAGCTATCAGTTAAATCAGAATGGAAAGTTTTACCCGATACGCTAGACAGCGACCACTTCCCTACTCTAACAAAATTCAGCATGAAACCAGATTCTGGAAAGACGGACCCCCCTAAAATTCCAATACTCCAAAGCAGACTGAAAAAGCTTCCAAAACGACTGCCAAAGCCTATATATATTCAGCAATTGCCATGCCGATATATTCAGTAATGATATGGAGACCTTCAATGAAAATATTATCAGCAAACTGCTAAACATAGCACAAAATCATATTTCAGTTACGGATAAACACCTCAGTAACAAATATCCAGTGCCCTGGTGGAACCAAGAGTGTGGAAAGAATATCGCGACAAAGCAAAAAGCCATCAGAAAATAAAAAAAAGTCGGCTCCAGAGTGATCACGAAAGATATAAGGAACTGATAAGAATAGCCGAAAAAGCATCCACGAAGCTAAATCAAGATGCTGATAATATTTGTGCAACATTATATATACGAAAAAGAAGAAAGAAAGAAAGAAAAACTAAAAAAAGTTGGAATAAAACAAAAAATCAACTAACTATTCGATATTTTGAGCCTACTCCCCGGGCCTCGAGTCCTTAAATTAGCAGTGTTAAGGGAACAGTTGCAATGTTAATGGTCTCTAAAATGCCGAAGAGCCTCCTTTGTCAGTTCTTGGTGTTTACACGAGGAATTTCCCACCATAGCAAACACGTTAACCAACAGGTTTTGCGATTAGTGTTATACTGTAGTCTATGTTTATGTTAAACTGTCAACATTTTTTCTGAAGTCTACAAATGTACAAAAATAATTTCATACCAGAACTCAGATATGTATTTGTATATATTTGTGATTGTCTTAATCACAAATGTGTCGATGATCTTAATCTCGTTAACTTATAATGATACCGATTTGTCTAGTCGATCTAATTATACTTCATTAATTGGATGGGTAATAATTTATCGCACCTCAAAATTGGTTTTTATATATACGAAATAATAGAATATGTCATGTCGATTAATCGTGACTGGTGTAAGTCTTGTATCAGATATATAGTTAAACAATCGATGGTGAAAATGATCATCGCTGTTCAGTAGAACACCAGTATCAACAGATTTGTGACAACTCTGATAACATCGAGTTTTCCGGAGGGCGAAATGGTGAATTGACAAAAGTTATCGCTCCAGCATTAGATTACGTAGGGGTTTTCCGGTAAGTTTGTTTTCATTAATTCAGTCACCTGTATATACACGTACAAGTTGCGGAAGTTACAACTGCCTATCTGTGATATAATTTAAAAAATAGAGTTTATTAGGAATTTTGAAGGGATTTGAGTTTTAGCATACCGGCAGTTCGACACTGCTTCCGAACATCGAGAAGCTTGGGAGTTAATGACATTAATGACATCTGTGTGAGTCACATGTGTGACAATCAAACGTACTCTCTAAAAAAACCTCAAACACTTGAGTGAACTATTTCACTAAAGTGAATTCCACTCGAGTTGAGTGAGTTCAACTTGAGGGAAATCAACTTTACTCATCTTGAGTGAGTTATCAACTAAAATTTGAGTGAATGTCACTCAAGTTGAGCGGGATGAATTTTCTCCTACTTAAGTGAACTTTTCACTCAAGTGTTTTTAGAGAGTAATACATGTATTGCTGTCGTTAGATCTGTATCTGTGGCGAATCTGGATCCAAATCAAGTACCAGTAAGACATTCGGCAACGCTTTGTTTTAACACCATGGGGATTCAAATTCAAAGCCGAATCCGCGTTTTGCACAGTTTTGAGAGAACAAAGAAGAGCCTTTCAGTGCAGTGGCCTGTGACTTCAGCTAATCAGCCACTGATTCGAATTTTATCACTTTGCACTATCTTTTAACCCAGGAGAATATTTTTGACTGGTGATAGCTCGCATATTTCCATGTAATATTTTCCAGATTATACATTATGCTAACCATAATGGTACTTTCTTTGAATAGTGGGGAAATATAAACTTATGTCGGTTATCACTGGTTCAAAATAATCCCCCAGGTTAAAAGATGGGGCAAAGTGAAATTATACGAACAGTAGCTGATCAGCTGAATCACGAGTCACACTGAACAGACAGGCTCTTTCGATAATGTAAAAATATGATGGCCGAGAAGGGACATCGCTGTATTGTGTTATGAATCACACGAAGGCAGGATGCGAAGTCGCGAAGCCACGATGCGAAGCGCGAAGTCACGATGCGAAGCGCGAAGTCACGATGCGAAATCAAAACAAAGCATTGCAAAGCCTGGAAGCGAAGCGCGAAGTCACGATGCGAAGTGGCGAAGCCACGATGCGAAGTCGCGAAGTCACGATGCGAAATCAAAACAAAGCATTGCAAAGCCTGGAAGCGAAGCGCGAAGTCACGATGCGAAGTGGCGAAGCCACGATGCGAAGCGCGAAGTCACGATGCGAAATCAAAACAAAGCATTGCAAAGCCTGGAAGCGAAGCGCGAAGTCACGATGCGAAGTGGCGAAGCCACGATGCGAAGCGCGAAGTCACGATGCGAAATCAAAACAAAGCATTGCAAAGCCTGGAAGCGAAGCGCGAAGTCACGATGCGAAGTGGCGAAGCCACGATGCGAAGTTAGGTGCCGTGACTTCGCGCTTCATGTTTTGATTTCGCATCTGCTTTGTTTTGATTTCGCATCGTGACTTCGCGCTTCGCATCGTGGCTTCGCCACTTCGCATCGTGACTTCGCGCTTCGCTTCCAGGCTTTGCAATGCTTTGTTTTGATTTCGCATCGTGGCTTCGCCACTTCGCATCGTGGCTTCGCGACTTCGCATCGTGTGTTGGTCCAGATTCATTAACACAATACAGCGATGTCCCTTCTCGGCCATCATATCATATAAAAAGCCGCATTTGACATAAACTTGGAAACTTAACGTTTCGCCAGAGATCCTGTATACCAAGGCAAATCAGTATCTGTCGACATTACTTAACCAGACACGCGCGGAGGGCACACATAAGATCGTATATTTTATCATCCATGTGACACTCGACAGTTCCCTTTGAACACAAAAATGTCTATAATAGTTGGGGAGGTGAAATCGGTTCAGTCATTTCCATATTGGAACTTAGTAAGAATTCCTGAATTCGGAATTAGGATAATTCTGTACACAGACAAACTTACACGTTGTACTGCGCGGACAGTAAACAGTTGTCTTACTATATTTAGTATCGCTGTTTTTCAGCTTTAATCATATGCAAGCAAAGGAATCTAGTTCATTTCTGAAGACGCTTTTATTTATAGAATCAGATGGGTCGAGTGTTATTATTCCATGTTAAGCCGCAGTGAACTGGAGTATACCTAATTTAGTAATTAGTGCTTTATTTAGTCAAGGTTGTCGAAAGGCCGTTCAGTAAATGTCCAGTTTTATCCAGAATCCGTCACCTGGAATGACAGCTGGTGACAGCTTACAACGGACTTGTGTGATTAATGGAATGCATATTGAACAGTCATTAATTATGCAGGTGCAGTTGGTTGGTGCAGTCTGACTCAAACTATTTGGGATATATATTGCCCATTATATATCAGTGATACATGCACAGAATAATGTTAAATCTAGGTCCATTATAAACACCGTGTCTCTAAACCGGTATCTGAAGTACCACTTCTCTTTTTTATTTTCATGCAAAGCAGTAGTTACGGTAACATAATTCAATAAATTAATTCTGCACAAAAACTATGTTTCGTTCCCAAAAAATTGGCCTATCCAAGTGTTATCTTGTTAACGATCAGAGCCAACAATGACGTGAAACAGCGTCGACTGAATTTGGAAATTGGGCTTCTGTCTGTCTGGTTTTTGTTTTGTTTGTTTTTTTGTTTTTTTGTTGTTGTTTTTTTTGTTTTTGCTTTGTTTGCGTATACATTTTTAGCTTGGTTTTAATATATTAAATATATGACAACTGTAATCGAAATAATATTCCGATATAATATCACGGCAGATATGGTGAGTTTGAAAACATTAGATTCGTTTTGGTTCAAGGTGTCATAATTTATATATATCCAAAAAATACATGCTGAAATGTGTACAGAAAAAAATAAAACCAACAAAAAAACAAAACAAACGAAACCCCCATTTCCAACGTTATTCGACTTGTTTTACATCGCTTTTGACTCTGAAAGTTAAAAATGAGAATTGAGTATTTTGTCTCTACGTACAGCTTCTTTTGCGGAATTAAACTAATTAAGTTTTGCTTTACTAACGTAACACCTAATACAAATTCCTGAAGGTAAAGACTTAATACAATATCTCAATGGTATATTCAAGAAAAATGCAAATGCTAATATTAAAATGTTATTCAAGTGTCTCGTTGCCTCTCTAATATCTCTTCTGGAAGCTAGCACCAAAGTACAGCTCGGTATAGATTGACAGATAGAACGCGGTTCATTCCAGAAGCTGTAAAACCCTACAGCTGGTCCGTAATTATCGTTACCCATAAATAGCCCCGTCGTAGCCTATATTATTAGTATTAAAACAACATTCTCAGGGAGATTTTGAGATCGAAAATGAGATCGGACTACATCATGGTTCAACTGAGACAGTCACGCGGTTGTGTATGAAGATGGGATATAGGCTAGTTACCTCCCCTGTATTCCATACAGTAGACATCGTTAACCTATATTATTGGACCCTTCTAGGGATTATTGGACCCTTCTACGGAGGGCCAATGATCGGCTGATGCAGCAACAACAACATTTTCCCAGTTAGACGCCAGATTTTGACATCGAAAACGAGGCCGCGCTATGTCATCGGTCAATTGAGACAGTCACGTGATTGTGTATGAAGATTGGGGTGGCTCCTATAAATAGTGATCCAATGAGAATGCTCGTCTTAGTTTAAAATGGCGGGGTCGAATGACCAATCACTGAAGGGAAGACAGCTGGAACAGTACACTATCACTGTCTGTTAATATCTTGATTTAACAGAGAGTACTACAGTCTATAGACATCGTCGGTTCAAAATTCTGTCTGGATCTAGACTCATTCTCCGCATTGCGGGACGTATAGGGTTCAAATAAACACCCGCAGACCAGGAGAATGACCGACTATTCCCCACTGAAAGGCGACCTGAACTGTGATAACCAATCAGCCTGCTGGAATTATCAGGCAATATAGTTCGGTACCTGTCTACTGTATGGAAAACAGGGGAGGTAATCAGTCTCAGATTGGGATGACTCCTATGAATAGTGATCCAATGATAATGCTCGTCTTAATTTAAAATGACGCGGGTCGAATGACCAATCGCTTGAGGGGAGACAGCTGGAACAGCCATTCTCAAAGAGAGCCGTGTCTACCCGCGGGAGACCAAAGCGACTCTCATGTAAACTGGTGACATTTTTGAATCTCCAATCTCAAAGCGAGGCAGCATGACATCATTCTCAAAGCGAGCCGTGTCTACCCGCGAACTACTTCCTGTATTAGATAACTCGCTTTCACGGCCAAGTATACATACCGACAATATTTTGTTCGCGATTGATATGCTCCGAAACGGAAAGAGTCATTTCCCAATTATATAGCCCACGTTATGTTTAGCAATTCGCTTCTAACTCGGCGGAGTCAGCAGGTCAGTGACAAGCCAGATAATCATACGCCGCCTACTCACCCCCCAAATTTTGGGGGGATGGCTCCCATTTACGCGTGAGATTCTTTCTCGCAGTAGGGAGTCTCGCGAGACGAGAATGCTGGAACAGCATACTGACACATTCGCGATCGCTCGGCCTATTCCGCCGAAGTCCTTGCGCATCAATTTCTCGTGCATCAATGGTGTAGGGATTTTATACCTCAGATGTAAACCGTGATCCGCCGCACTTGAGGCACACCACATACTGTAGGATGTAATTCCGCTCACATAGTCCTCGTTGTATTCTCCCTTATCAGGAGAAAAAATATGTATCTAAATGAATTAAATATTCCCTGAGTCTACCTCTAAAGGGTCTCGTATAATTTGAGGTGTTTCTCCTGGCTTTTCATCTCAAGTCGACCTCCATGGCAACGGATGTCCAATCTTAATAAATTAATATCCTATCAATGCTCCCCAATCGTACATGTCGCTATATCCAAATGGGGGAGCAGACAGGAATAAATTGTAATTAGATTGACGGATGTAATACTGCTGTCTGTTAATATCTTGATTTAACAGAGAGTCATACACTCTAGACCCCCGCCGCTGTCTCAGCGCATGCAAAACTGAACACAGTGCCATATCAGCCCATGCAGTGAGGAGGTTACATCGCATGAACATCGCATGCAGTTGCAAATGCAATGCATTTACCTGGGTTGCAGCAAAATAATCCTTTTGTTTTCTATGTCGTCTCATTGTAAAGAAGCAAAACAATATTTAAATACACGAAATCTCCAAATTCGTTACATGACTTCAAAGAGATAACCAGTGCAATTTTGCTTCCTCATATTCAAAAACAAAGACTCATTGAAATTATGTCATTGTTACTCATAGCCGTATTTAATTGTTTTTAAAAATTTGAAGAAATTTTTGGAACTTTTCTACGATGAGATAGTACAAACCACAATGTAAGTTTCAGAGATTGGCCCGATTCTTTTTGGAGCTGATTTCTGAATTTTTTTTTTTTTTAATTTCAGACAATTGAAGTTGTAGCGATTATCACTAATGGAAGTATTACAGCTTTGGTTGGTTGCAAATAAAAAGAAATAGAAAAATGACAATACATCCTCATTTTATTTACAACGAACAGACAGAGATATCGGTTATATAAGTAACGTGTTCCTTACATCGCAAGTATATTTTGTCTTCAACAATACTTTCATTTGTTGGACATGTATAAACATCCCTCACCTAAACTTCCTCAAATTGCGTTAATTGCCGTTCAAAAACTGAACCACACATATATTGCATTGTTATTTATTTGTGTGGTCTGTGAAATAAGGTACTATATGGCCAAAAGAAGGGATAAAAATTAAAAGATATGAAAAAATATAAAATGTATAAAAGGATGCAACTAACTCCCAGAAAAGATATTTATTCAAAATTAACTGTCCATGCAAGAGAGGTGATCAGTGAACATTACTGCTGGTTGATTAAATACAATTTTTTGGGTGATGACACTCCAGCATAAATCATGTCGGTTCTTATATAAGTATATATAGCGGTGTACGCACTATTTATAGCGTTTCATTTGATATATTTAGGAAAACGATTTATAGGTAAGACGTTTCTCACCGGCCCTGGATCTATACGGTCTTTGATCATACCGCTGTTGTTGAGCAGTTGAACAAACCTTGCACTCACTGGCGAGTAAGCTACCGTGAAAACCTGCTCGAATTTGACAGCCGAATTTCAGGGGCCCATACCAGATTGCAGACAGGTCGGCGTTTGACCTCGGAATATCAGCTACCTAATTGTGTTAAATTCTGCTGAACTCCCAAATAGGACTTAAAAGAGCGTTTAAAAATGCTCTCATCGAATTCTTTCGTTAATGTATTTACTAATGCTATGCTATTGCATTGTAGAGTTGCAGACTTTTTCTAGATACAGTCGTACGCTACAGCACGAAACAATACAACCATTGTTTCGACATTCAATCGACAAAGCTGCAAAGGAAATGTCTCATTTATTTTTTTTTCGTCGCATATTAGAAGCGTTTATCAAAACAGAAATAAACAAATCAGTTAACTTTGAGTAGAATGACAAATCCTTATTTTGCCTCAAGGTATATGTTACCTAGACTTGTAAACTTAGACAGTATCAATTGTAACCGGTTCAATGCATGACTAATTATGTATTCTTATTCCGTTCCGACCGTTCTACTTCTTCTTCCAGGCTCCTATAAAAGACTTTTGCTGTTCAGTTTTGGCGAGAAGGCGAAGTGAATTTG
The DNA here is from genome assembly GCA_036873755.1 of Hanleya hanleyi. Classification (NCBI taxonomy): domain Eukaryota; kingdom Metazoa; phylum Mollusca; class Polyplacophora; order Lepidopleurida; family Hanleyidae; genus Hanleya; species Hanleya hanleyi. The sequence continues at coordinate 14,310 of JAVTVY010002502.1, forward strand.
TTAAGGAGAAGTTTCCCTTGGCTGTATATGCTGGACTGTCACACTAGGGTTGACCATTATTGAGCACAGCGTCTACCAAGAGTTGCTGACCAACTAAAGCTATTGAAATCAGGTAAGTTGATTTCAGTCATTGTTGAAATTGAGGATTTGCATGGACATCAATTTATATTATGTAGTCTGCTTTTGAAATATGGCGTATCGGATGTTGCCGACCATATGGAATATTTCATACGAATTATAAAACAATTGTGAAGGAGTAGTTGCGAAAAAAATATTTCCATGTATGGAAACTCATTTTTATTTCTGTACCGAAACATCAACTTTTATATTATCCATATATATATACAATATATATACGTGTTAATGAGATGCAAAAGTGGACGTATACGAGTTTTTTTCACTTTACGGGTGAATTTGCACAACATTTCTTTTCTAAATTTCAGCAAAAACACCTTGAAACAAATTCATTTTGATGCTTAATACTTCACAAAAGACTTTCATTTTTTTTGTTTGGTTTGGTTTGGTTTGGTTCAACAGGTATTCCTGTTGAAATTTAGATTTTGTTTTGCTAATTCACCCCTAAAGCGAAGAAAAAACTCTTCCACGTTTTGGATCATTTTGAAACAATTTTTCTTGTGTATAATCAGCTACATTTTTTCTAAAAAGTTTTTCTAAAGACTTGTAAACTTAGACAGTATCAATTGTAACCGGTTCAATGCATGACTAATTATGTATTCTTATTCCGTTCCGACCGTTCTACTTCTTCTTCCAGGCTCCTATAAAAGACTTTTGCTGTTCAGTTTTGGCGAGAAGGCGAAGTGAATTTGTTAAGGAGAAGTTTCCCTTGGCTGTATATGCTGGACTGTCACACTAGGGTTGACCATTATTGAGCACAGCGTCTACCAAGAGTTGCTGACCAACTAAAGCTATTGAAATCAGGTAAGTTGATTTCAGTCATTGTTGAAATTGAGGATTTGCATGGACATCAATTTATATTAGTCTGCTTTTGAAATATGGCGTATCGGATGTTGCCGACCATATGGAATATTTCATACGGATTATAAAACAATTGTGAAGGAGTTTGGTTTGGTTTGGTTTGGTTCAACAGGTATGGTTTGGTTTGGTTCAACAGGTATTCCTGTTGAAATTTAGATTTTGTTTTGCTAATTCACCCCTAAAGCGAAGAAAAAACTCTTCCACGTTTTGGATCATTTTGAAACAATTTTTCTTGTGTATAATCAGCTACATTTTTTCTAAAAAGTTTTTCTAAAGACTTGTAAACTTAGACAGTATCAATTGTAACCGGTTCAATGCATGACTAATTATGTATTCTTATTCCGTTCCGACCGTTCTACTTCTTCTTCCAGGCTCCTATAAAAGACTTTTGCTGTTCAGTTTTGGCGAGAAGGCGAAGTGAATTTGTTAAGGAGAAGTTTCCCTTGGCTGTATATGCTGGACTGTCACACTAGGGTTGACCATTATTGAGCACAGCGTCTACCAAGAGTTGCTGACCAACTAAAGCTATTGAAATCAGGTAAGTTGATTTCAGTCATTGTTGAAATTGAGGATTTGCATGGACATCAATTTATATTAGTCTGCTTTTGAAATATGGCGTATCGGATGTTGCCGACCATATGGAATATTTCATACGGATTATAAAACAATTGTGAAGGAGTAGTTGCGAAAAAAATATTTCCATGTATGGAAACTCATTTTTATTTCTGTACCGAAACATCAACTTTTATATTATCCATATATATATACAATATATATACGTGTTAATGAGATGCAAAAGTGGACGTATACGAGTTTTTTTCACTTTACGGGTGAATTTGCACAACATTTCTTTTCTAAATTTCAGCAAAAACACCTTGAAACAAATTCATTTTGATGCTTAATACTTCACAAAAGACTTTCATTTTTTTTGTTTGGTTTGGTTTGGTTTGGTTCAACAGGTATTCCTGTTGAAATTTAGATTTTGTTTTGCTAATTCACCCCTAAAGCGAAGAAAAAACTCTTCCACGTTTTGGATCATTTTGAAACAATTTTTCTTGTGTATAATCAGCTACATTTTTTCTAAAAAGTTGATGATTTGGTGTAGAAATAAAATGTCGCTCCTAATGTAACTCCTCAAACAACTTACTATATATACCATGCAATTATTAAAATCGCATCAGACATCGGCATTTTCTTTGATCTTTGATTTAATCGTATACATGCACTTTGTCTCGCCATCAATTTATGGTTAGAAATTAATTCATTGCTCGTTAAGTGTTAATCGAAATAGTATGTAAATAATGTCGGATACACAGAGTACTGATCATTCGCTATCTTTGTGGCTGTTCGAGAGAGATCTTGGGCAAGTAATTCCCATATTTGCATGAAAAACGATTCGTGATTTCTGTTATTATATTTTTATAATGTATATATAAGCAACAATATAAATATAAGCAACGATATACTCGACTTATTAAAGTCATCTATAATTCAGCTCAGTGAAAATATAGGTGATACGAAGTTGCAGACATCTGGACTTGTCGACCCCTGTAAACATCAACTACACAGATCATGTCAGTTTTTGGTACGTTCATTGACGTCTTCATGACGACATCAAGTACAGTAGTCAAAGGGGATAAATTACCATGTCTTGACCTAACACAGTTAACCTACAATGAAACAGTGGCCTTTCAGTTTAAATATAGAAATTCACAGTCAGTGCGTCAAGGAAGGTGTCCAATAACTCGCATGACGTGAAATCAAGTAAACTCTCTTAAAAGAGAAGTTTTGACAAAAGAAATAAGTATGGAATGTGGATGTTGTCAGTATACACATTGTCAATCAAGTTTCACGTTAGGGGATAGAGCGATGAGCTAAAGATGGCGAGCGTTGTGATAGAGTGACAGTTCGAAAAGGCGATGTGATTGAGGGTATACTGAGAGAGCGAGAGTTTGAACCAAACTCCGAACGGCGCATGTCAGCTGAACGAATATCGTCTGGCTACAAGCACTGCCCACAATTGAAAATATCGTTAACACGCTCTCAGCGTTGAGATTACTCCGCAATATATACCTTCCTTCTTTCCGCTTAAAGCCTTTGTTTCATCAACCAAATATATCCCCAAAGTATTTAATAAATAGCTCAGACCGAAAAAGAAGTTAGATTCTTGATTTTCTCGCCGTTCTCAACGAATCTATTTGCGTAGGGAGCTGCATATGTGCGTGAGTAGTCCCATCGTAACAAACCCACATGTGTTCCTTGGTCTTCGAGTCTGTGCTAGAGCATTCGACTGCGGGCATAGTCGTTCAGCTGACATGCGCTGTTCGGAGTTTGAGTTTGAACAGGCGATGTGACCGATCATTCTGACATAGCCATATTCTGACAGAGCGACAGTTCCTGAAGGACGGTGCGATCGAACGCACTGATATTTAGCGACATTTCGAAAGAACGTATAGCGACATTTCGAAAGGACAATGTGACGGGCGGTTCTGATAGAACGATTGTTTTGAAGGACGATAAGAGCGAGCGAAATTTGTGAAGAGCAACGTGACAGAGTCTTCTGACCAAGCGACAGTTCAGAAGAGCGACATGATCGAGCGACAGTTCTGAAGAGCAATGTGGCAGAGCGTTCTGAAAGAGCGAAAGTTCAGAAGGACGAAATGACCGATCGACAGTTCTGAAGAGCCCTGTGACAGAGCGTTCTGATAGAGCGACGATTCGAAAGGCCGTCGCCCATAGAAGAATTTCCGCGCCAATTAACATCAATTCTAAATGTGTATGAAATAAAAATAATAGAAACACAAGAAGGTTTCGCACAAGAGAGAAGCGGTCAACAGTTCAATGATGTCCGCAAAACGTGATGATGTTCGTTACATAAAATAAGAATCACTGACCATTAATAAAGACCTGCACGGTGTTCATTAGTTCCGGTGGGCCTTTATCTACTGTGTACGATCAATGCTTCGGCGCCAAGCCATTTCCCAGCTGTAGTTGTTTAGAAAATACTGGGCGGCTCATATTTTCCGAAGTCGTTAGTCACAAACAATAAAATAATTCGATTCTGTATGATCGTACCTTTATATTCAGCCCTTGTACATAAGAAGCTGTCCAGTTTTAGCTTCACGGAAGACCGAATATCAGAACAGGCCTACAGAAATCGGCGGCTGTTCGGGCGCGTAATCTGCACGCAGGGCCGTTACGAGTAATTCAAACCGGAAGTGGTCGCTCCCAGTTTCCGTCTGCCATGAAGCTACAACTGTTTCTGATAAATAAGGGCTGAATTAAAAGGTCAGATCATACAGAATCGAATTATTTTATTGTTTGTGATTAATGGCTTCGGAAACTATAGCCTGTCCAGTATTTTTCCAGCAGCTATATACAGTAGGTAGGGTAATGTACAACCAAAGTGTTACGGAGATAAGTTAAAATTATTTCGTGGAAATCAACTCGGAAATCGTTTGCATGAAATAATGCTGGTCATTGATATAGATTAGACAAAAGACGGCTGGCCATTGAATGTCGTGAATCACCGCGAGAGTGTGACAATGCGAGAATGGACTCATCCGTCTTCCGTAAAAAGGAAACATATCATATAACGATTTGCTGGTGCCGTAAAAAAGTAATATACCACTTAAACCGAAAATATGCTTGTTGTTCTATCTTTATCATTCTTATATCCGTTTTTTTGCATGATTTCGGCTTAATTTCACATTAAAGGATGTTATGTTACGATAAACGAACAGGATTATTCCGTCTTCCAGAAAAAAAGAAGCATATCATAGAGCGATTTGCTGGTTAAAAAAGTAAGACATTCTATCTCTTTCATTCTTCAGGCTTATTTCTTTTCTTGATTTCGGATTAATTCCCCATATAATCACTATTGTTATCAAACGATAAACTGACTGGATTTCTCCAACTACGAAGTCTACCGTTTTCACCACCTTGCAATATGTGTAACAGACTGCTTATCGCCCCTGTATTAATTCTCTCTCTATTTCTCTCTCTCTCTCTCTCTCTCTCCCTCCCATGAATGTCTATACAGTAAACAGTTTACGGCCCGCATTGTGGGTTCAAAATTCTATCTGTATTTAGACTCATTCTCCGCTTTGTGGAATGTATCGGGTCCGAAAAAACACCCAGAGACTCGGAGAGCGACCATGACCTCATGAAAGTCGACCTGAACCGTGTGATAACCAATCAGGCGGCTAAAATTATCAGCCAATGGCATTCGAATTCAGTCCGTATCGCCAGCCAAAACAAATGCTGGCCCAAACTAAAGGAGAGGCAACCAGTCTATATATAGAGTGGCTTCCTCTTGTCACCATCAAATGCCATTATGCACACTTATATTTGAATCGCCACATCCATTGCCATCACATTGCGTTACAAGCGTCTAGTCCGTCATCCATAATTCAGCCGTCGTCCATTAGAGAATATCCGCGTCCATAATCCAAAGACCTATTCCATATTCCATATAACAGTATTAGCACCAAATTCAAAAAGACAATCATAGTATACATAAACATAGGCTTGTTTCCTGCAAGAGAGAAGCGGTCAACAGTTTTCAATGATGCCGGCAAGACATCATGATGTTCCAAAAATATCAAATCCGTATCGCTGATCAGTATTCTTAATCCATAATATTCGTTGCAAAGTCGTCATCTAAAGAATGATGTATCTCAGTCACGCTTTGATTGTGACTGTTCATATGATTACCATGAGGATCTTAAAGTACATGGGTTCATACGGCCCCTAGCCCCGGGTTAAGCGGAATTAGACACAAGTTACGAAACGTAGCGCCATAGATCTTGTACGCTACGTTCGTATTTTACTAACAGTTCTAAGTTCTATTGACCTTACTTGCATGCAGAACGGCAATGTATGATGTCATTCGAAAGTCAACATACAGTAGTCAACGCGTGTTGCGTACAAATGCTCGGATGCAAAGTTCACGTTCTGAAATATAACCAACACTTCAAGCTCGAAGTTTATGGCTTGGACACTTTCCTGAACTAAAAAAACGAGTTTCAACCTATTTCACCTTGAACATGTTAAGGTTTTGAACACATGCGTTTAAAGTGAACGTAAAGGCTGCGACAACACACGCACTGTGTGGAAGCACTATATTAAAAGTATCATTTGGCAGCAACAAATATTTTTTGTGATTTTTTCCCTTCCAAATTTTTTTTTCCAAACACGGGAATTATTGACTGATGCAACAAGCGACTGGAGTCCGCCATATCAGTTTATTGATTAGCCTTGCGCCAATGAAAACGCTTGTATGGAGCACGTGATATTTTCCTGTGACGTAGTATCACTTTGTTTTGGCATCGCTGTAGCACGAATTGTAATTGCGGAGGTGGAGAGCTCGGCTGTTTCAAGCGTGTTTTGACTGTGTTGCGTGTCTCCAGCAAGTGTTTACTGACCTGAAACGTTCCATGATCTACTCACTAATTCGTCGACATCGGAGCGTTTTGATTCAAACTGGTAACCCGGTAAACCTTCATTTGTCTCTTCGTCAGAACTTGAAGTCAGGCTAGCCTCCTCGTACGTCGGTATGTTTACACGCTTTCTACGCTTTCTATCTCCACGAAGTAGAGAGCTCCGAAGTGATACAACGTCACTCCTCTGATGTGAGATAGCCAGCATGGCGGCAGCCGGGGAACAATAATGGAACGGAGATAATTTCGTTCCTACTCGGTGCAAAAAAATCTCCAAAAATATTTGTTGCTGCTATTCCAGTATTTCAATGTAGCTCTTTCCCACAGAGTGCATGTTGCCTCAGCCTTTACGTTCACTTTAAGGATGTCCGCTGGTGGTATTTGACTTTGGCAGTCATTTTGCCTGTTTTTCCTATTGAGTTATCTCCCTTCCCTAGGTTAAGAGATAGGGATTTCCTTTAAAAGCATTCTAGTCGAGAATTTTGCACACCAACACCCATTCGTTTGATAAAGTTTGATAGACAATGTGATTATCTGCAAACAGTTAGAATATAAGAAAAAGTTAAATACTATTTATATGAATTTTTCGTGCATATGTTTCAAGACTAGGGCTATTCCCTATGATTTCTGGGTTATCAAATTGAGCATGGGTCAGTCCACTTGACGTTGCCTACAGCTAAAAAATGCACACCAGCCTATATTTTTTTCTTTGTTTTTTCCTCATATTACACAATTATGAATGCAACAACACACATTATTCAAAAAGTTAATTACTTTGATTTACCACCAGCGGACATCCTTAAACCTGAATATGGGGACGCCGATCGAGGTTCAGAAAGATTCTCCAACTCGTTGAAGCCTGAACATGTGCTGAAACTGTTCAAATCATAAACATAGTTTTTACAGTGTAACATGCATTATGTGTACAGTATAGTCAGAGGAATAATCGTTTGTATATTTTGTGTCTTCCAGGTTGCCCAGCTTGCAGCTTGACTCTGTACGTCTCAGCTAACAGCAAAACAAAAATGCAAGAACAAGAAGGATCCAGGAATCTACACCGGAAGTTGTATACCCTAGAAGAATTCGAGAAGTATTACCGCGATAAGCCGTTGGATAAAACTCCCATAGTGAGCAGATGTGTCTCCAGTATGTACTGCTCCACCAAGAGGTTCTGGGGATTTATCGTCACCATCCTACCCGTGATGGGTGTCCTCAGGAAGTACCGCTGGAGGCAGTGGTTCGCTACGGACATGCTGGCCGGCATTACCGCAGGGATCATGCATATTCCGCAAGGAATGAGCTACGGCTACCTGGCCGCATTGCAACCCGTCTACGGCCTGTATACGTCCTTCTTCTCTGTCGCCTTCTACGTCCTGTTCGGCACCAGTCAACATTTGAGTTTCGGAGTAGACGCCGTCATCAGCATCCTTGTTGGCGGGATAATCAACATGGAGTTGGAAAATTTGCCCCTCGGAGCAATGTCTAACATGACGACAGAAAACGGAACTGTGATCACTGTTTACGGCGCTGAGGGTTTGACAGAGCTCGAGTACAAGGCAAATATCGCCGCAGCAGCCAGTCTCACCGTTGGGTGTATACTATTTGGAATGGGTCTCCTTCGGCTCGGCTTCGTCACCCTGTATTTATCCGAGCCCTTCATCAGCGGATTCACCACCGGCGCCGCGGTTCACATCGCCACGAGTCAGGTACCGAAAATGCTGGGAATCCAAATCGGATTGGTACCAAGCTTCGGAAAAGTAGTCCGCACATACATCGCAATATTCTACAAAATCTCAGGCGTAAACATCGCTGAAGTTATCGTCTCACTGATATGCGGGGTGATCCTGTTAGCTGTGAAAATCGGTATCAACGACCGGTTCAAGTCCAAGTTGAAGATCCCACTCCCAATCGATTTGGTTGTGGTTATTCTAGGAACGGTGGCGTCGTACTTCGGAAAGTTCCACGACACATACGGAGTGAATATTGTTAACGATATCCCCGCGGGTATTCCGGCTCCGGCGATGCCCGGACTTGACAAGGTAACGGCGTCGAGTTTCATTCTGGAATGTTTCATCATAGCCATTCTCATTTTTGCCATGTCCATAAGCATGGCAAAATTATGCGCGAAAAAATCCGGAGTTGAAATTGACGACAACCAAGAACTGATGGCATACGGTTTGTGCAATGGATTGAGCAGCTTCTTCCATTGTTTCCCCTCGTCTTGCAGCTCTCCAAGGACAATGCTACTAAGCACAATGGGCGCCAAGTCCACACTCACCGGCCTGTCGTCTGCTGTTCTCATTCTGCTCGTCTTGATGGTGATTGGTCAGCTGTTTCAGGCGCTTCCGATTTGCATTTTGGCCACCATGATTGTCGTAGCCATGAAAAACCTCTTCTTGCAGGTGAGGGACTTGAAACTGTACTGGCGCGTCAACATCTTTGACTGTATCACATGGCTGGCGACGTTTTTAACGGTCGTGTTGTTGAACGTCGATATCGGTTTGGGCGTCGGAGTCGTGGTCTCTGCCTTCACTGTGGTCATTCAGAGTCAGATAGCCGGGGGTCGGGTTTTAGGCAAGACCCAGGACGAGGACATTGCCACTGATATCGGCAAGGAACACGTTAATTCCATTCCTGGCATAAAAATTTTCAAATTCGATACGTCTTTTTACTACGCAAACGCCGAAATTCTGCGTCGAAAGCTGTACACTTCAACAGTGGAACCCAAACGCGTTTTGAAGAAATTAAAAGCTGAGAGAAAGGCCTCCTACGCAAACGGCGCGCTTCCAGAGCAGCACGATACTAAAGGGCATCAACCGAATGATATTGTTTCTGATGTGGGGAATCTGTATTGCGGCTACCCTGATGTGGGGCAAATACACGAGAAATATCCGAGCGTGGGGCAACAGAGCGGTGGGTATTCAGATCTGGGACAACTAAACGGTGTATATCTGGATGTGGGACAACCGAATGGTGGATATTTGGACATGGGGCATGTTAACGATGGATTTACCGACGTCGGTCACATGGGCGGCAGCTTTCTGCAAACGCTTGAAAATCACACTGTAGGACTCGGGGGTGAAAACATCGTATTTCAGAGAGACCGAGACAACATTCGCCAGGTTATTCTCGATTGCTCTTGCATTACCTATATCGACATTACTGGCATTAATATGCTGAGACAGATTCTTGGCGAATATAAGACTGCCAAAATAGCCGTCCTCTTGGCCGGATGTCAACCGGGGATGATCCGTGCTTTGGATGGTGCAGATTTCTTCACGAACATTTGTAGAGGTGTCTGCTTTTACAGTGTAAGTGATGCCCTTAAGGCGTCCATGATTGACCGTTGTCAGGCGATTCAGTCCGTGGTCACTAAATTATAGTACTGTGTGGTGAAACCTCTCTAATGCGATCAAGCTTGGGACCATGTATACATTCTGTGTCGGTCTTCAGAGGTTCACATGAGGAAATGTAAAAAACCGGAACATTTGGATCATGACATTTGCCAGTATGGTTGTTCTGTTTGTTCAGGTGTCAGTATATGGACAGGTTTCACTAAAGCACATTTATTTTGATCATAAAATCCCTTTTCAAGACTTTTCAATAAAATTGCTAACATATATCCATGCTTACAAGTTCAGCCGAGGGCATCCGATATTTGACTGTAGCTTATCACAGGAACATCAAAGATTCGCCATTTTGATTAACAATGCAACAAACATGGCGCCTTGTTATGTCACGTGCAGACCTTCTGAATCATGTATATAGCTGTTTGAATTCTTGTTTTGATAAAAAAAAATCATACGAATATGATTCGATTTTAAAAGCAAACTAAAATTGTGGGTGTAAATTTCCTAGTATAAACGTGCTAAACAATAGACTGGTACTTTCACTGATCAGTGAAAAAACATCGTCTGCTTTTTCAAATATATTATGGCAATTACGGGCGCCTTGTATGTGTTTATGAGAGAAATTTGTTACCGGTGTAAAAGGAAAGGTATTGTGTCATGAATTTTAATCCTCTTTTTAGAGTGTAACGTCCTCGCACAATGTTAATAATCGTGTACATTCTCTTAAATTTCTGCTCTTTTCACGTTCGCTTACACAGATGGAACACAAATATATAGCGGAATGGGTTCCACGCAGAGCCAACACGGTTCCAAGCAGAACCAACTCGGTTCCAGATTGTTTTTGGTTCAATTTCCCGTTTGAAAATGCCTGATATGGTTTTACGTGGAACAACTTTCCAAGGGTATGCGAAGGCACCTACGCTCCTTATATCAACGTCGGTCCTCTCCAAGGAGAGTAAGGTTCGATGCTGATTTGATGAGCGTAATAAGGACGACACGCATGATCGCGGATCATGTCTAACTTTTGTTTCAATTGCTATTATTTTCATAGTATCAGTATCGAGATTAATATGCATATATTTGATAAAGTTGTGTTTTTGCCTTCTTTTATAATTGAAAATATATCTTATGTTATACCTTTGGTGTTCAATTGTTTAATCATTTGCATTCTTGACTATAAATTGTGATGGATCAAAGAGGACAAAATATTTTTTTTTTCTCCGGGTAAATTTATAGCACCCCTTATGAAACCTGATCAAAGGGAATTCGTCATTACAAAAATGAAAGTTTAGACATAGATTTCTCTTTAGGAATTTGTTATGGTCGGCTCTGGGCGCATACAGAGATTTCACGTACTCCAGCCGCATCTTCGCAAATTTCCCAGCGAATGGCACAGAATTCATTTTGGAAAGTAAGAGTTTGAATGTGGACGATCGAGGTATACATCTAGAGAAAGATTGTATTTTCGGTGTTGTCAGATCAGCAGAAGTATGCTTTTCAGGCCAAACTTTCCTCCTCAACAAAATTTTGTGCATTTTTGCGGACATCTTCAATACATTCTCGCGATGTTGGCCATAGACTGTATATACTGTATCATGTGATGCACACAGAAGGGTCGATTGATTCGTTGAACCGAATTTCAAACAGATACAAATTTTACAAATCGAAAATGCTTGGGAGTTTGAACCAATAAATGATGGTAAAACTGGGGGGGGTCGATTGACGAAATCGCTGGGGGGACAGCTAGAACAGCGCGTTGACACTGCCTGTTTTATCTTCATTGAACAGAGTGATACAGTCTACAGGCGTGTCTGCCGTACGAGCAAAATGCACCCACATCCAGACTAGCCCGAAAACATCGGCTAAGGAGTCTATTTTTTTGGTTGTTGTTGCTTTATCACATCGGCTGAGGAGTCTATTTTTTTGGTTGTTGTTGGTGAATCTGACTCCTTAGACTCCTCACATCTCGACATGCACAGAATGGGGTTGACCTTTTGGCTCACGTCATCAAGAAATCGATCCATGCCGGTTTTAAACCAATAGCGACGTGTGTTTATTCACGTGATCAGAAAGGTCACGAGATAAAAATAGATAAGGTCATAAGTAGTATATAGTACCATTTACAGACCGTATTTTGATGCGTGCGCAGCATATTTTGTGGCGGAGTGTGGCGGAAGTGGGAGGTCACGGGAGGGTCCAATCCAGGAGAGTTCCAAATTTGCATATCACGTGACCCAGGTCAAAAATGTATTCCTCCGCGGTGATGCGGTCATGTTTGGCGGTGATTCGGTCTCGGGAAAACCCTTCCGCGGAGAAAAAGTAGTCCCTAGATAAAATGGTCCGATGGGGTCGAGTGAGGTATCAAAGTGAAGCTTAGGTGAAGGGGCATCTAATGGGCTGGGTGTGGGGTTGACATAGAGTTATTCTGCGCATGCGCGGTGGCCCAAGGGTATGGAAATAGCCGTTTTGAGATGTAGGGGAGCCCCTAGTGGACCGATGGGGTCGAGTGAGGTATCAAAGTGAAGCTTATGTGAGGGGGCATCTGACGGGTTGGATGTGAGATTGAAATATCGGCATTGTGCGCATGCGCGGTGGCCCAAGGGTATGGAAATAGCCGTTTTGGAGCTAGGGGAGCCCCTAATGGTCGAATGGGGTCGAGTGAGGTATCAACGTGAAGCCTAGGTGAAGGGGTATTTGATGGCTGGGTGGGTGCATGTAAAATTTTTCCTGAAAAAAAAAAATACGGAACACGAACTTTATCGAAAAACCTGGGAAAATGCCTATATGGGGTATGGGGGTGTGGGTGTATGAAATTTTCCTGAAAAAATACGGAATACGGACTTTATCCTAAATTACGGGAAAATGCCTATATGGGGTATGGGAGGTATAGGACCATCCTGGGAAACGTACTTCTATACATTTGCGGTAGGGTTGTGGGGTCTCGTTTTACTCGTCTCGTCATTTAGAACATGATAGGAAGTGTCCCCGTGCGAATCGGTGAAATTTTTGAAAAAAAGTCACCGAACCCCATATAGTCCCATACTGAGGGTATAGGATCAATGTTTGTCCCCCTGGGAAACGTACTTCTATACATTTGCGGTAGGGTTGTGGGGTCTCGTTTTACTCGTCTCGTCATTTAGAACATGATAGGAAGTGTCCCGTGCGAATCGGTGAAATTTTTGAAAAAGTCACCGAGCCCCATATAGTCCCATACTGGGGTATAGGTTCAATGTTTACCCCCCTGGGAAACGTACTTCTATACATTTGCGGTAGGGTTGTGGGGTCTCGTTTTACTCGTCTCGTCATTTAGAACACGATAGGAAGTGTTGCGGAGCGAATTGGTGAAATTTTTGAAAAAAGTCACCGAGGCCTGGGTAGGCCCATGGGTGTATAGGCCCATACGGGGTGGACATGTTGGAGTCTAGGTGAGTCCCTAATGGTCCAATGGGGTCGAGTGAGGTCTTATTTTGAAGCTCTCGTGGAGGAGCATCCGACTACACTAATGGTTCGTCCGTGTTCAATAGTCTGCGCATGCGCAGTCTGGCCGTAGTATAGAAAACAGGCATTTTGGGTGCTATGTAGGGGTGTGTTTGGGTTAGAGATGAGCTAATCACGGTTCGAATGGGTCGTGTGAGGTGTCAAAGTGAAGCTTGTGTGGGGTAGAGTCAGAATGGTGTGTTTTGAATGCAAGTCGCGTCAATCTGCGCATGCGCAGTTGGTTGTAGTAAGTAATGGGCTATTCACGGTTCGAATGCGTCCTGGAAGGTGTCATCTTGTAGTTCTCGGGGTGTACATTCCGATTTGAGGGATGTCCGCGTCATCTGTGACGTCATCGGTGACGTCATCGGTACGAGTAGTAGCGAAAGTGGACATTTTCGGGCAGTACATGAAGGTATTTGGGGTCGAGATGGGCTATTCACGGTTGGAATGCGTCCTGGAAGGTGTCATCTTGTAGTTCTCGGGGTGTACATTCCGATTTAAAGGATGTCCGCGTCATCTGTGACGTCATCAGTGACGTCATCAGTACGAGTAGTAGCGAAAGGGGCATTTTGGGTGCTATGTAGGGGTGTGTTTGGGGTAGAGAGGGACCATCCTTGGTTCGAATGGGTCGTGGAGGGTGTCAAAGTGAAGCTTGTGTGGGGTAGAGTCAGAATGGCGTGTTTTTGAATACAAGTCGCGTCAATCTGCGCATGCGCAGTTGGTTGTAGTAAGTAAAGTGGCCATTTTGGGGCAGTACATGAAGGTGTTGGGGTAGAGAGGGACCATCCTTGGTCCGAATGCATCGTGTGAGGTGTCATTTTGTTGCTCTCGGGGTGTTCATTCCGATTTGCGGGATGTCCGCGTCAGCTGTGACGTCAGCTGTGACGTCAGCTGTGACGTCATCGGTACGAGTAGTAGCGAAAGTGGACATTTTCGGGCAGTACATGAAGGTATTTGGGGTCGAGATGGGCTATTCACGGTTCGAATGCGTCCTGGAAGGTGTCATCTTGTAGTTCTCGGGGTGTACATTCCGATTTGAGGGATGTCCGCGTCATCTGTGACCTCATTGATGACGTCATCGGTACGAGTAGTAGCGAAAGTGGACATTTTCGGGCAGTACATGAAGGTATTTGGGGTCGAGATGGGCTATCCTTAGTCCGAATGCGTCGTGTGAGATGTCATTTTGTAGTTCTCGGGGTGTTCATTCCGAGTTGAGGCATGTCCGCGTCAGCTGTGACGTCATTGTTGACGTCATCAGTACGAGCAGTAGCGAAAGTGGACATTTTCGGGCAGTACATGAAGGTATTTGGGGTCGAGATGGGCTATTCACGGTTCGAATGCGTCCTGGAAGGTGTCATCTTGTAGTTCTCAGGGTGTACATTCCGATTTGAGGGGTGTCCGCGTCATCTGTGACGTCATTGATGACGTCATCGGTACGAGTAGTAGCGAAAGTGGACATTTTGTGGGTGCGTGGGGGTGAGTTTGGTGTAGAGATGGACCATCCGCGGTGCGAATGCGTCGTGCGAGGTGTCATCTTGTAGCAACGCCCACCAACGCCATTCTTAATGCTTCAACGCCCAGGTGAAATAGCTCAGAAGCCCTGATATTCCATGGAATTGTCACTAATTCTTCGAAATGCAGTGACGCCAGTCGACGCCCGTCGTTACACCTTAACACTCTAACATAACACCATGATATAGACCGGACAGAGAACAACAACAACAGCAACAACAACAATGATCACACATAAGAGAACAACAACAACAAGAAGTTTTTTTTCATATAGTTTATTCTCCCCAATGTTACATCATACCCACGTTGGGGGAGCCGCGTTGGATATATTTACAATTCAAGAATATTCTTGTCCAATCAGAGGCCACCATTTGCATCTGTCATATTCGTTCCTGTCCGTTAGATGTATTCTCGGCTCCTCTTGTCCAATCAGAAGTCGCCATTTCAGAAAGTTCCATCTTCGGCCATGTTCGCTCTGAACCGTTTGTTCTAATCGTCATCGGACAGGCCAGGATACCGTTGAGGAAACATATCCCCAGATAGTTGTTTGCGCATTCTGGGTATCTATCAGTGCATGGGTGAATACTTTCATCCGATGGGGGTGGTGGGTCAGTTTAACCACGAAGAACGTAACATTGGTGACCCTCTCCACTATCCACTTGGTGTTGGGACGCTGTTCATAGGCCCATTCTAAGGGATCCACAGTGTCCAGTTGGGCCAGCATCGTCTCTAGCGACGCCTGATTGGTGATTGTGAAAGGATGGTCGTACACTGGGTTGATGGCACTGGAATAGAAATAGCACAATTCGCGCGTCATCTTATGGCATAAGATGTAGCCAAATGCTACATTTAATGTGAAGGACGTAGGTTGGTCATTGAAGATGGCTTCCACGTAGCTGCGTAGACGGGCGAGGTCGGTCAGTCGGAAATTGTACAAGTCAAATATAGGGCGATGACGGTGGAAGCAGTGTCGGATCATGGACCAATGGCGTCGATACATCTCACTCACTGGATGATCTTCGGGTAAGAGATCGCTGGGAACATCCACCGCATCTTCCAGAAAATGTTCGTTGTTGTCAGGCGTGTGACTGGAAACAGTGATGCTAGGGACCGGCTGGATATCTAGGCTCTTCTGAGCTGTGGGTATAGGCGGGTTCTCCGTGATCGCATCACCAGTGGCATTCTCCTCCCCGGGTTCATCTTCAGTGGATCTGTCCCTCCTGGGTACCTCTTTAGTGGAAAGTTGTCCCTCATGCCGTGGTGATGCACCATGAATCAAACGCTCATGCCGTTTTAACTGACTGGGTCATTTGAAGAGTTGACCACATTCTTCGCATGGACGCTTGGATGGCCCATGAATTGAACGTTCATGGCGCTGTAAATGATCTGGGCGCTGAAACGGCAGTGTAGGCCTACATATCGTACAGCTATACCGGGCGGTTCCATCGTGCTTGGTAGCCTCATGGCGGCGCAAGTCGTGCCGGCGAGTGAATGATTTCGAGCACGTAGTACAAGTGAACATCTTGGTGGTTGACATAGTGTCTGATGAAACGGCCAGGCCGTTTCCTTTTTATAGCAACCTAGCTGTTGATCTATTTTTAGCACAATCCGTTCTAAACTAGTGGAAAACCCCTATCACCTCTAGCCAAAAGGGCTAATATCGGTCCCCGGGCTTATTGGGATCTGCCTATCAAGTCAATGGGGTGATGTGAATAACAACAAGTTCAGCAATGTTCATACAGTTTATTATCCCCAATGTTGCATCATACCCAGGCTGGGGGAGCCGCCCTGGGTATGTTTAGTATGTTCGCATTCGAAATATCAAACACCGTGTTTTATTATTCAACGCATCGTCACATCAGGCACAAGTGTTTACTGAGCTCAAGTCAACGATCAGCATGTAGACATAGAGTATGTACGGCATGTTGTGGTATTCATCAGTGCATGGGTGACGCATTCACCCGATGGGTTGATTGGTCGTCTTGGTCACGAAAAACGTAACATTGGTCACCCTGTTTACCACCCATTGTGTGTTGGGTCGTTGTTGTTGGGCCCATCTCAAGGCATCCAATTGTTCCACTTGGTCCAGCATCATCTCTAGTGACCTCCGGTTAATGATGGTAAACGGCTGGTCGTACACTGGGTTGAAGGCACTGGAATAGAAATAGCGCAATTCACCCGTCATCTTATGGCATAAGATGTACCCAAATGCTGCATTTAATGTGAAGGCCGTTGGTTGGTCATTGAAGATGGTTTCCACGTAGCTGCGTAGACGGGTGAGGTTGGTCAGTGGGAAATTGTAGATATCTTGAATAGGGCGATGACGGTGGAAACAGTGCCGTGTCATGGACCAATGGCGCCGAGAGATGTCACTCTCTGGATGATCTTCCGGTAAGAGATCGCTAGGAACATTTATGGGCTCGTCCAGAAAATGTTCGATGTATGACGTATGACTCGAAACCGTAACGGTGGGGTCCGGCCGGAAATCCAGGCTCTTCCCAACTGTAGGTATAGGCGGGCTCTCCGTCATCGCATCACCAGGGGCGTTCGTCTTCCCGGGCTTATCTTCAGTGGGTCTGACCTTCCGCGGCTCCTCTTCAGTAGGAAGTTGTCGCCAAAATCGTGGTGACGGACCATGGATCAAACGCTGATGTCGTTTTAACTGACTGCGTCGTTTGAAGAGTTGACCACAATCCTTACATTGCTCCGTCGCGTCCTCGTGGAATGAACGTTCGTGGCGCAGTAAAGCATCTTTCCGATTAAATGACCGTGCGCAGGTTATACAAGTATACAGTCCATCGTTGTGGGTGGAGGTCTCGTGGCGTCGTAAACTATCTAGACGAGTAAACTTCTTCTGGCAAGTTGTGCAAGTGAACATCTTGGTGGTTGACAGAGTGTCTGATGAAACGGCCAGGCCGCTTCCTTTTATAGCACGCTAGCTGGTGATCTATTTTTAGCACACTCAGTTCAACTATCCCCAAGTCGAGAGCCGAGCCGTGACATCTTCGGTAACCTCCGTGGCTCTTTGGGCACCTCAAAGCCTGTGGAGCTCAGAGCTCGGAAGTGACATTTGCATATGACCTCTGCGAGGTCACAGGGCAGTGAAGGATGGTATTTGGTGTAGAGATGCTCCGAGCTCGCGGAGCTCTTGGAGCTCCGGAGCTCATGGAACTCGGAGCTCCGGAGCTCCGACGCCACCACCAGGCGTTGACGGGCGTTGCTACAAGAGAACTCGGAGCTCCGGAGCTCCGGAGGTCACTTCCGCTTCCGTTCACGTGACCGGAACTGACCTTTGACCCCGGCGCGCGCGGTGTAAAGGTTTCCACCGCGGTGGT
>JAVTVY010002503.1:5000-34833 GCA_036873755.1 Hanleya hanleyi
TGAAAAATAGTGTAATTAAATATGTGTATTTTGTTATAGTAAAACATACATTAGGAAAGGGTATCCATTCATGTTTTGGTACAGTTTTTAAACTATTGAGATGTGAATAAGTTCAAAAATCACCATCAAGTTAATTTTATTTATTATAAGAATATTCGCGGCAGTGATTTCATATTTATATCAAATACATATCACAATGGTGATTGAATCGCATATAACGGTTGGATTCGCATATGTACAATACTTTTTATTTTAATTTTATATTTTGATAAATGAACTATGAATGATTCCAAAGGGAAGCTCAAGCCAAAAACCAACTGAATAGTATATAATTTCATCTCTTACTGGATTAACCAGTTGTGAAAATTTTTACAAATAGCCCGCGCTATATATTAATAATTAAGTGCTTTCGAAGACTCAAAACCCCGTATGACAATGTTATATTCAATACAGCGCCATCTATCTACACAAGGAAAATGGTGATCGTAGGACAAAAAACCACGCGTACAGCGAAAATCTGACGTATCAACTCAAAATTTCAGCCCGCACAGATGCCAAAAACGTTCACGAAAAATACTACACAAGAAATCTGGAATAATACCAGCTTTAAAACACAGAAATACCCAAAATAATAGACGAAATTGCAAGTGCAAATGACCCAATCTGACCATATCCGGGTCTGTGTCCCGTACAAAATATATGTAAATATGAAGTTATAATTATATGCATAACCATTATTCCTATGTATATATATAGATATTTTTTATCAATTTCTTTCAATATCCCCATCGTATCTATATAACCGCCAACTGTACAGAAACACGCTATATAGTTTTACACTAGGCAAAGAATGGAAAAGGAAGAAGAAAAAATGATCGAACTTTATATAATCTGACTGAAGTGTTAGAAACTCGAGCGTGTATGCGGGTCAGTCAGGCTGAACCAATGGCGTACTACTTTCGGTTATAATCCTCAATCGTTTTTTTCAATCGTTTATATTTTCTCGATTAAAAAGCGATTCAATCGCGATATCGCTTTTTATTCGCGAGAATTTTCTCGATTGAAAAACGATTGCCAGCAGAAAAAAAAACCATTCGAACAGCGATCGCGAATGAATCGTTTATTTTGAAGAAAAAAAACCATTCCCTCGCGCCTTGGAAAATCGCGACTTCGAGAAAATTTGACGAAAAAAACGATTCATTCGCGAACGATAATTGGAAACGGTGCCTAATGGCGACAAACAAACGGATGCGTGAGGAAGACGACTTATCAGACGACGAAGCAGAAGAGTCTGCCGTTGAGATGCGCAAATTCTTGATAAACAGACTTTTACCCCGCGAGTACACAAGACAACCGGTCAAATCCTTCGATTAGTTGATTTCACCACCAGGGCGTGCCGTTGCATTCGTTATCGATACACCATCAGCTCTTTCACAGGGTTATGGAAATGAAATTGACGTTTGGGTATTAAGATTTCTCAGTTTGTATTTCCGTTTTGAAACTGGTATTACTAAATTAATATGTATGAATAAATATATACTTTGAACTTTAACAACCGTAGTTGTGTTCTTTCTTTCAGTGTGTGTGTGTGTGTGTGTGTGTGTGTGTGTGTGTGCAGGGTCATTGCGGGAATAGATGTACGGTCGGCTGTGACATTCCGAGGCATATAATTTAACTTGCACAGTTAGTTAACTATACACGCATCCGTGGGTCTGACCAGCATTTAACAGAAATTCTCCCCATTTATATACTAAAGGCCGAAGAAATAATAAACCTATATTATCCAACTGTTTTAGACTAGGAAAATCAAAGAAAGAATGTCGTTTCAGTGTGCACCGGTACGTATCAAAGGAGATCGCTAAAGTGTAATGGATCGTGGCACACGGACAAGGTCAATAGATGTTCGGTAGACTGTGACAATACGATGTACACGGTTTTAACCCGTACGGTCAGTTAACTATATACGCACCATCGGTATGACCGGCATTGAACAGAAATTCTCCCTATTTATATATTAAAGGCATAATAAATAATAAACCTAGATTATCCAACTGTTTTAGACTAGGAAAATCAAAGAAAGAACGTCGTTTCAGTGTGCACCGGCACGTATCAAAGGAGATCGCTAAAGTGTAATGGACCGTGGCACAAGGGCAATAGATGTTCGGTAGACTGTGACAATACGATGTACACGGTTTTAACCCGTACGGTCAGTTAACTATATACGCACCATCGGTATGACCAACATTTAACAGAAATTCTCCCTATTTATATATTAAAGGCATAATAAATAATAAACCTAGATTATCCAACTGTTTTAGACTAGGAAAATCAAAGAAAGAACGTCGTTTCAGTGTGCACCGGCACGTATCAAAGGAGATCGCTAAAGTGTAATGGACCGTGGCACAAGGGCAATAGATGTTCGGTAGACTGTGACAATACGATGTACACGGTTTTAACCCGTACGGTCAGTTAACTATATACGCACCATCGGTATGACCAACATTTAACAGAAATTCTCCCTATTTATATATTAAAGGCATAATAAATAATAAACCTAGATTATCCAACTGTTTTAGACTAGGAAAATCAAAGAAAGAATGTCGTTTCAGTGTGCACCGGCACGTATCAAAGGAGATCGCTAAAGGGTAATGGACCGTGGCACACGGACAAGGGCAATAGATGTTCGGTAGACTGTGACAATACGATGTACACGGTTTTAACCCGTACGGTCAGTTAACTATACACGCACCGTCGGTTAACTATTCATGGCATTTACTCTAATACATTGCGTTGTGTCAGTCTATAATATATGAAAGGCCTTCTTTTAAGAAACGAACTGCTTGTGCTCAAAGAAATGATTAATAATGCGAACTTACCTTCGTCAAATGCTTTCTCGTCATCCATTGTATACCGAGACAGGAGATCGAACAAATACGTATAAACGCACCTTCGTGCGTCAGTGGCATGTGACGACTGAACTCGGAAACTCTCTCCTTTCATTCCATTAGCCGTCTAAGTGTCACGTGATGTTTTTATTGTTAGCTATCAAAGGGGCTGTCACCATACCGACCTATTTAAACCGGTTAAACTTGTTTTACCGGTTTCTTACGACAGGTTAAACCGGTTTGACCAGTTTCTTACAACCGGTTACACCGGTTTGACCGGTTTCTTACGACCGGTTAAACCGGTTTTACCGGTTTCTGACGACCGCGCCCTAATTACGTCATACGATGACGTCACTTTCGTTCTCAATTCTGATTGGTCCACTTCCATAAGGGCCCCATTACTACTGATATACATTTAGCAAGAAATTTAAATAAAATGGAAATCACGGGCAAGTTCAAATGCATTAGAATGTAAAAGCTATGAAATAAAAAAGCCTAACCTGTGGCTATTCTACCATGAACCTGCAATATTGAAAGATACTTTTTCTGCATAGGCATAAGGCTTATCACCATTTCACAGTGCACATATATATATATGGAACATATTATTGTAGAAGTTAGAACATCTAAAATCGTATTAATATATGCCTTGGCAATGATCAACAAATGATGTAAAATGTCTATAGAATTATTGATAAATGCTCAAATGTAACATTTAACAATAGGGACAATTATCCAAGCCTTTTACATTATCCATGCTATTTAAGAAAAGACAATTTACTTACTGACATCTCCACAGAAAGACAAGCTTGCTCGTAGCACAATCCAAATAGCCTTGTTCAAATGTTCTTACAGACCAATACTGATTTCCAATATTAACACATATATTGCTTGGTATTAATATGAGTCCAGGCATAATTTACACCGCTGATCAACACAACTCCTAGTTAAATGGTATTCCCATATACGCGTCTCTCTCTATGGGAAAGTTTACTGCAAGACTGTGTGCATATCAATCAATTCTTTATCGCACGACTTTGGTTTACTACAAAGTATGGCAAGCTATAAGCAGAGGCCAAGGTTAAGTACAGGGGGAAATTCTCGAGTTACCATGGCATTGCCATTCCCTTCACCTGACCATGTGCTAGATATCAGTGTTGACTGGGAGTGCGAAGATAATAACCAGGCTAACCAGAGCTGACATTTCTCCACACATGTAAACGTTATCCCATTCACTAGATAACCTCATGCTAACCTGTTATATACGAAACTCTCAAGTAAACATGAACAAGCATAGAATAATTCTCAGTATGGAAAATCCTTAGCCACATATACAGTACCCACAACAGAAAATGAATTATCCTAACATACATGTACATGCGAGAATATTAAAGAAAATAAACTGATCTACTCTATAATTGTAAAAATAATTAGGGCCGGCCACATCTTAGTTCACAAATTAGTCATTCCACAAATAGATGTTTTCCACATATTTTTGCTCGTTGTCTGGATAACCTTCACCTCGAGTCTAGAACACATTAAGTACGATCTGACGGCTAAAAAGTTAACTAAGTCATGGTCTATGGGAAACAACTCCGCATTAACCGTTTTCAGAACAACACTGTGGTCTATTTAACAATTTTGTTTTCATTTGAGCAGTTTAAAATGTACCTGACGGGGGTTAAAATTTTATTAAACAGTGTGAAAGGTAACCCTGACGTCATCCTGCACATAGTCAGTCATAGGGTCATAGGTCAAACTTGTTTTGAGTGAGGGGGAGGAGGAGGAGGAGGAGGAGGAGGAGGAGGAGGAGGCGGAATTGTATGAAATAGAGGCAAACCAATACGATGATTATAAAATAATTGTTCTATTCATAATAGCACCGCTTTACAAAAAATGAGGGAATCAGCTTATATGAAATACATCGCCTTTATTGTGGCTATCACTTTAACATCTAATGTTTATCTACTAATATTTCCTGCTTTAAGTATGCTCTACTCGGGTCCTGATAAAATTTAATCCACATATTTGCATCGATAAGATTGCCTTCTATCTGGCGAGTCTATACAACGGGAGACTACTACTAGCATCATGACTATGTCGGGGTTCTTTCTTATTTGCGAGTGTCAACAATTTTCCTGCCCTTGCATTTCATCGATCAGATATTTCTGAATTCTCCCGAGTTGGCCCGATTCACCCAAGATCCTATATACTGTCATATACACTAATAATTTCAACCAGTATATCCCCTTACTTTCTCCGATGAAATATCCCAGTATTTAGTCTCATACCACCTATTCACAGAAGATCATATCATCCAAGCCATAATAATTTTAACCAGTATTTATACATGTATACCAGTATATCACTAAAATCAATAAGGTTATTGCACTACATGTATACATAGATGGCGTTAAAATCACAGCGAAACAGCTCACCAATTAGCAATATACGAGTTGTCAGAGCATTTCCATCATAGCTCTCTAGATTTGTATCTAATACCGCGTATGCCGGTGCTAGGGGCCGTGTGGTCATATCATCCAAGTTGCCACATGAACAGGTACAATAAAAGCGTGCCTGAGATACAACACATATCACGAATCGTTAAGATTCTTGGTATGTGCTTCAGAATATAGGTTAACCGGGAGGCTATACTGTGAAGTCATGTGACTCAGTCAGCATGTCGGCGCCTCTTCCCACTTCTCTTATATGTGTTGTAATTCTCCAAAATTGTTTTAATCGCATATCCCAGTATATTTATCTTTCTTGTCTATTTCCTTGAGATTCATTTAATCCTCTCTATCATTGTCATTTAGACACCAATAAAACCACATACCCTGACTTTCATTTTTCCCATCACCGAAAGATTCATATAATATGGTTTATATAAATGTTATACGTCAAACATGTCTAATTTTCGAACTTATATAGGAGATATCGTAACACTCATTCAATACATAAGGCTGCGTGGCGCAGGTGCAGGGTGCAGGTGCAGGTGGAGGTGCAGGACCTCCACCTGCACCCTGCACCTGCGCCACGCAGCCTTATGTATTGAATGAGTGTTACGATATCTCCTATATAAGTTCGAAAATTAGACATGTTTGACGTATAACATTTATATAAACCATATTGACTGAGTCAGACTGAGTCACATGACTTCACAGTATAGCCTCCCGGTTAACCTATATTCTGAAGCACATACCAAGAATCTTAGCGATTCGTGATATGTGTTGTATCTCAGGCACGCTTTTATTGTACCTGTTCATGTGGCAACTTGGATGATATGACCACACGGCCCCTAGCACCGGCATACGCGGTATTAGATACAAATCTAGGAGAGCTATGATGGAAATGCTCTGACAACTCGTATATTGCTAATTGGTGAGCTGTTTCGCTGTGATTTTAACGCCATCTATGTATACATGTAGTGCAATAACCTTATTGATTTTAGTGATATACTGGTATACATGTATAAATACTGGTTGAAATTATTATGGCTTGGATGATATGATCTTCTGTGAATAGGTGATATGAGACTAAATACTGGGATATTTCATCGGGGAAAATAAGGGGATATACTGGTTGAAATTATTAGTGTATATGACAGTATATAGGATCTTGGGTGAATCGGGCCAACTCGGGAGAATTCAGAAATATCTGATCGATGAAATGCAAGGGCAGGAAATTGTTGACACTCGCAAATAAGAAAGAACCCCGACATAGTCCTGATGCTAGTAGTAGTAGTCTCCCGTTGTATAGACCCGCCAGATAGAAGGCAATCTTATCGATGCAAATATGTGGATTAAATTTTATCAGGACCCGAGTAGAGCATACTTAAAGCAGGAAATATTAGTAGATAAACATTAGATGTTAAAGTGATAGCCACAATAAAGGCGATGTATTTCATATAAGCTGATTCCCTCATTTTTTGTAAAGCGGTGCTATTATGAATAGAACGATTATTTTATAATCATCGTATTGGTTTGCCTCTATTTCATACAATTCCGCCTCCTCCTCCTCCTCCCTCAAAAAAAGTTTGACCTATGACCCTATGACTGACTATGTGTAGGATGACGTCAGGTTTACCTTTCACACTGTTTAATAAAATGTTAACCCCCCGTCAGGTACATTTTAAACTGGTCAAATGAAAACAAAATTGTTAATTAGACCACAGTGTTGTTCTGAAAACGGTTAATGCGGAGTTGTTTCCCATAGACCATGATTTAGTTAACTTTTTAGGCGTCAGATCGTACTTAATGTGTTCTAGACTCGAGGTGAAGGTTATCCAGACAACGAGCAAAAATATGTGGAAAACATCTATTTGTGGAATGACTAATTTGTGAACTAAGATGTGGCCGGCCCTAATTATTTTTACAATTATAGAGTAGATCAGTTTATTTTCTTTAATATTCTCGCATGTACATGTATGTTGGGATAATTCATTTTCTGTTGTGGGTACTGTATATGTGGCTAAGGATTTTCCATACTGAGAATTATTCTATACTTGTTCATGTTTACTTGAGAGTTTCGTATATAACAGGTTAGCATGAGGTTATCTAGTGAATGGGATAACGTTTACATGTGTGGAGAAAGGTCAGCTCTGGTTAGCCTGGTTATTATCTTCGCACTCCCAGTCAACACTGATATCTAGCACATGGTCAGGTGAAGGGAATGGCAATGCCATGGTAACTCGAGAATTCCCCCCTGTACTTAACCTTGGCCTCTGCTTATAGCTTGCCATACTTTGTAGTAAACCAAAGTCGTGCGATAAAGAATTGATTGATATGCACACAGTCTTGCAGTAAACTTTCCCATAGAGAGAGACGCGTATATGGGAATACCATTTAACTAGGAGTTGTGTTGATCAGCGGTGTAAATTATGCCTGGACTCATATTTATATCAAGCAATATATGTGTTAATATTGGAAATCAGTATTGGTCTGTAAGAACATTTGAACAAGGCTATTTGGATTGTGCTATGAGCAAGCTTGTCTTTCTGTGGAGAGGTCAGTAAGTAAATTGTCTTTTCTTAAATAGCATGGATAATGTAAAAGGCTTGGATAATTGTCCCTATTGTTAAATGTTACATTTGAGCATTTATCAATAATTCTATAGACATTTTACATCATTTGTTGATCATTGCCAAGGCATATATTAATACGATTTTAGATGTTCTAACTTCTACAATAATATGTTCCATATATATATATATGTGCACTGTGAAATGGTGATAAACCTTATGCCTATGCAGAAAAAGTATCTTTCAATAGAGCAGGTTCATGGTAGAATAGCCACAGGTTAGGCTTTTTTATTTCATAGCTTTTACATTCTAATGCATTTGAATTTGCCCGTGATTTCCATTTTATTTAAATTTCTTGCTAAATGTATATCCTACAATAGTAAAGGCATGTCATGGTTCATAATATTAATGTGGGAATCTGTTCAGCTCCCAACTAGAGGTTTATCTAAATAATCTTAGTTTTGAGGAGACTATTTACATGTATGTTATACATGTATAGGATTCTGGGAGGTTGTTTGTGCGTCGGACCTGGGGCATTTGAGCAGAATCAAAAGTGACCTAATCTGTAAATAATTCTTATATTTTAGTATGTTACATTTTATCATGCATTGTAGTTCAATTGTATAGAAATATTAGCATACACCATATTAGATAGTGTATTCCTACTTTAACAGGTAATTATAAACAACATGGTGGAATGGGACAGGTATCACATGTAATTGTTGGCCATGCGATCTCTTGGGTGTTATCAGGTTCGTTGATATGTTCAGGACATTGTAACATTGTACTGATAATTGTGTTATTTAAATATGTATACAATTAGAGTTTATTCTTGCTATGTAATGGACTCCTGAATTGTAGCGAATAACGCTATGATAATAAGGATCAAATAAGGGTGTCCTGATACAGAATACTATTGTTAAGTTTATAGTTTAATCATTTAACTGTGAACATTTGGAGTAGTTTTTACAATAAATAACTCGAGATAATTTACATGTAAATTTCAAAGAAGTTTTACATTAAACATACGTTGTTTTGTACATGTATATGCAGGCTAACTTGTATGTTAATAACTCATTGTTGGTAAAGTGTCATATCATTGCAGGCATGGTTCTGTTTTGTACACATGAGGTATAAATAACCTGGATGCTGAGCATAGCTATTTCAACAGATTGCTCGAGATGGGAGAGCTCAGCGGACGATGATAGACGAGGGCGCTTATTTATAGGTTCGGGCGATATAAATATGTTGTAAAATTAGGTGGCGGACGGTAGACGAGAGCGCTTGTTTATATAGGTTCGGGGGGAGAACGTGGCATGATGTCATGAGATATAAATACACCGAATACGTATAGATATGTAGGTGTATGGCGGTACTCTCAACGACTCCGAGTCACCTGATAGCACCGATAACCCTCCACCAAAATAGCTTCGAACTCTCCGCGGCCCCGACCTATTTAGGTGACGTCATGCGTCCAGCCTCCATATTCCCCTCAACTGTCCAAAGATGTTCTACTCGTATCCTACTCCCCGACACTGGACAACTCATAATATGTCCCTGGTTCCGGTTCCAGTAGGTGGTCTCCTGGTAAATCGACGACTAGTTGTTTGACTCACAAGTTGGAAGCTATCCCGGTTGGTTGTTTGCATGGTTTGCTCTGGTCGATTGGTTCTCCTTCTTGGGGGTATTGTTGTTTTTAGGTTAGTTTGGTCGGTATCTTCCTTTCGAAATGTCTCTGGATCTGGGAGATTTTCCAGCCATTCGTCTTTTTTAGCCCATGTCGTTCTCATTTTGTCCTCGGTTTTGCTGATATCAGATTCTCGCCACCCAAGTAGGCGTTTTGCCACTGGTCCTTGGCTTCTCTGGTTGATGAGATATTTCATTTCGTCGTCAATTTTTGTGTAGTTCGGCACTAAATGAACCTGTCTATCTTCACGAAGAAAGATTTCTGATGTTTTGATTGGGACTGTCCGATTCATGGGTGGATACCTGGAATTTTCTCGGGACAATCAGCGTGGCACGGTCAAGGAATGGCGGTCCCTCTGGTTCTGATCGCGTCGAAAAAATCCTGTTTCCATTGATTTATTCTCTGACACTAAGATTGCCATGTCGATGAGTTCGTCCAGTATCTTTCGCTGAATAGAATTGTATTTCTCTTGGGTTTTCTGGAGCTGTTGTAGTAAAATGCATTTCGCGTCTGAGGAAGGCATCTTCCACACCGTTGACAATAGCTATAAAAGGATAAGTTGTCGGATGTGGAGAAAATAATATGAAAAAATAACAAAATCGCCTTCTCGATGGACTACATCGTTGTATTCCGACTGCTGCACTTTCGAACATGTGTTCTTTTGAAGGAATAGTTGTACCGTGCTTTGAAAATGCTATATATGTTTATCACAGGGCTTTGTTGCTCAACAACAGTGACTATGGTTAGACGAACATGTTGTAACAAGTGCTGAACGATAAAAGTTCGCATGAATCAAAAGCATGATTCAATAAGTGTTGAATTGAATACTTTATTCACCATACAGGAACATGTGCAGTAACTATTGCTTTAATTTTTATAATAATGGTACATATGGCGAGAATAAAACCCTAAAGGGCTTGTTTTATCCCAGGAATTAATATATTGAGTAACCGTGTTTAGCAGTGAGAGTATAGTATATAATTTAAACAGATTGGTGAATAAAGATAAGTAAAGATATAGTGTCAGTCATGGCATGTGGTGGACATATACTACGTATCCATGGGCAAAGATAATTATAAATTTGGCAGTGACAGTCATGGCATGTGTATTGGACATATTTCGTACATTATATAATCTCCAAATGTATAGATCTTACGTTGTAACAGTAAATATCAATAAATTAATATTAGGTGGTGGCATTATTATGACAGGGTCCATATACACACACGTGAGCAACAGACAAAACGCATTTCGAGACCATCTTAGAACACTGCATCAATAAGATGTTTCCTTACTTCGCATTTGAATAATGATGTGGACGTTATAGATGTTAAGTTGGAGGACAAAGCGTTCCAGGTTCGGGGGCCTTTCAGTTTGACGGTGAAGAATGAGAGTTGCGACGAAAAGAGTTCTCTGTAAAAATTGAGATTTTAATGCCTGGTCAAGTAATGGTGTATTACTGTTTATTAAAGTAGGTAAGATATAAAGAGGGAAGAGAGACTTTGTGGTAAATGACTTTGTGAACAAATATTAAAGTGAGGTAATCATTAATTTTTGTCTAAGGTAAGATATTTGTTTGCTTGAAAAGAGGCATTGTGTGAGAATACTTATAACTCGAGCTAATTATCCTAATAAGTCGTTTTTGCAGTAAGACAAGTGGTTGTAGATGAGAAGGGAACGTGTTAGCCCAGACCAGATTACAATACGAAGTGTAAGAGTAAAATAATGAGTAATATAACATAGTTAACATCTGTCTATTGAGACAGTGTTTAATATTGTTAACTACACCAATGTTTCTGGGTAATTTTGAGCGTAGTTCATCGATGTATGTTTTCCAGTTGAGCCTATCATTGAAGTGAATTCCCAGGAATTTATAACTATTAACTTGTACGAGCTCATTATCAGAAATAGAGAGCCTTGGAAGGCTTGAGGGTGAATTTCGAGTTGCTTTTATGATCATGTACTTTGTTTTCAGAGTATTGAGTGATAATTTATTGCAGGAGAACCATTCTTGGAGCTTGCGAAATTCATCAGACATTCTTTGGATTTAAATGGTTGGATCAGGGTTCGAATATGTGGTACTTGTGTTTTCAGCAAAAAGTATACTATGAAGAACTTCGGAGACCCTGACAATATCATTAATATAAACCAAAAATGGATAGGACCGAGTATTGAGCCCTGTGGCACACCACAGGAAATCGATTGGGGAACTGATAATGTGCTATTCAGAGATACACACTGGGTTCTACAAGGTAGATAACTACGAAACCAGTCGTTGGTTGGTCACCTGAAACCATAATAGGCAGGTCGCAGCCAAGAAAAAACTAACATTTCTTCCGGTCAAAGTTTTCTCAGTGGTTCCGTCATTCTTGACTTATGCCCTTTCAATTTAGCTGAGGGGCCACCCTGGATTTAGCCTCAAATCCAATATGGCGGCCAAAATCCAAAATGGCCGCCAATACCCATAGAATCTCACAATTTCCTGCTCGAAAATCAATTTTCTAACCACAAACTAGGTCTTTTTCTAGTCCTACGTACGGTATGAATAATTAGTTAATTTTGGAATGATTTGCAATTGGTCTGAAATTTCAATATGGCCGCCAAAATCCAAAATGGCGGCCAATGCCCATCGAATCACACATTTTCCTGCCCTAATATGTAGAGATGGATCCTCCTTGGTCCGAATGCGTCCTGTGGGTTGTCATCTTGTAGCTCTCGCGGTGAAGACTCCAATTTGAGGGATATCCATGTCATCTGTGACGTCATCGATGACGCCATCAGTACGAGTAGTAGCGAAAGCGGGCATTTGGGGGGGGGTGCGTGGGGGTGTGTTCAGGGTAAAGATGGACCATCCTTGGACCGAATGTGTCGTGTGGCGTGTCATGTTGTAGCTCTCGGGGTGTTGACCACGACTTGAGGTTTTTCTATGTCACCTGTGAGGTTATCGGTGACGTCATCAGTAGGAGTAGTAGCGAAAGCGGGCGTTTCGAAGGTCCAATGGAGTGCGTTTGGAGTAGATGACGTTTTCTTCCATCAAGTTACATGTAAGTGTAAGTGTGTGCGCGCGAGTGAGTGAGTGAGTGAGCGGGATCCGACTGGACTAATGTATCGTCCGTTTTCATCATTTTGCGCATGCGCAGTCTGGTTGTAGTATAGAAAGCAGGCATTTTGGGGATTCGTGGAGATTTGTTGAGTGATTGAGGGACCATGCCTGGTCAAATGGACCGTGTGGGTTATCAGTGTGAAACTCTCGTGGGTCAGACTGGCTTGTTTTCATTGGAAGCTGCGCCAATCTGCGCATGCGCAGTTGGGATGTAGTAAGTAAAGTGGTAATTTTGAGAGGTGCGTGAGGGTCTGTTGAGTGATGAGGGACCATCCTTGGTCCGAATGCCCCGTGTGAGGTGTCAAAATGAATCTTTTGTGGTGTAGACTATGGCTTGAGGGGTGTGCCCCTGTCATCTGTGACGTTATTCTTGAGTTTTCATTGTGTGAACCATGACTTGAGGGATATGCGGGTCATCTGTGACGTCATTGCTGACGTCCTCAGTATGAGTTGTAGCCAAAGTGGATATTTTTGGGTTGTGAAGGAAGGTGTTAAGGTAGAAATGGACCATCCGTGGTTCGAAAGAGTGGTGTGAGGTGTCATCTTGTAGCAACACCCACCAACGACAAGCTCAATGCTTCAACGCCATGCAGATGCAGACCATAAATTATAATGGTTGTTTATCAAAACTCGCTCCTACCTTTTACGGTGTGCCCCAGGGGTCAATTTTAGGACCAATTCTTTTCTTAGTTTATATAAATGATATAACCAACGCGACCGACATGCTAAAATTTGTCTTATTTGCAGATGACACAAGCGTAACATGTTCTTCTGAAAATCTCCAAGATGCTGCAGACATAATGTCCCAAGAGTTATGTAAATTGTACCAGTGGTTGTACTCCAATCGGCTATCCCTTAATATCGACAAAACCAAATTTATGATTATAAAACCGCATCTAGCACATTCGAGGAGACCAGATACTGAATTAGGAACCCCTTTACAAATCTCAGCAAACGAAATAGAGGTAGTTCAAAACTTTAAATTGCTCGGTATTTATATTAATAATAACTTAACATGGGTCTCCCATATCGATTATATTTGTAAGAAAGTTTCCAGGAATATAGGACTACTCAATCATATTAAGAAATCCGTTAATAAAAAAATACTATACATTTTATATTATTCTCTTATATTTCCATATCTATCGTATTGTAATACTCTTTGGGGAAACACATACACTAGTCATCTTAGACCTTTGCCCTTACTTCAAAAACGTGCAATACGACTTATAACATTTTCAAATAAGGTAGACCACACTGAACCCCTATTTCGGAAAACCCAGATTTTACAGCTGAATAAACTAAATACTTACCTTTTACTGTTGATAGTCCACAAATTTTTCTACTGCTCAACTCAACTGCATAAAGCCTTTAGACAATATTTTGCAAAACAATCAACAGTACATTACCATCAAACAAGAGGACACCAATTTAATATAGCTAGGCCGTTTTATCGGACAAACCTATCCTTCTACACCATTAAAATAACTGGACCCCGTGAGTGGAATAATTTACCCTCCACAATTAAATCCACACCATCTACTTCACTATTCAAATCACGCCTTAAATCATATCTGCTTGAAGACTGACCTGTCTCCATACACATATATGCGCCTGGCATAATAATTCCATGTTGTATATCAAGACTACAAATTTCGCATATTACATGTATTAGGGATAGAACAAGCCCCATGGGGCTTTATTCCCGCCTCTTACAGTTTATGAGCATTACTAGAAATGAACTTTTATGTGGTGAATAAAAAATCAAATCAAATCAAATCAAATCAACGCCCTGGTGAATTAGCCCTGAAGCCCTGCGCACATACGTAGTTCTACGGTTGTAGTCCGTGATAAGCACTATTTTGATTGATTAGTCCAAAAGTAGAGCAACAATAACAACAACAACAACAACAACAACAACGATAACAGGTCAATCCTTTTATTATCCCCTCCATCACATCACATCCACGCTAAGGGAACCACTATGGGTGTGTTTCCAATTCACTTATGCTATTGTCCATTTATTCAGAAGTTCGTTGTTCTGATCTCAGAATGATGAGAAACCAGTTAATCCCTATATGTACAGACACCACCACACACCGTACCGCACCCGCACCCTGGTGTACCCTATACCCTAATGGCTATAGGGTACAGGGTGAACCATAGGAACGCGCACATGCGTGCGATGACGTCCGTTCCGAGCTCTGAGCTCCACCAGCTTTGCGCTCCAAGAGCTCCGATCCAAGAGCTCTGCCACATGGGAGCTACCACCACCACCGGGCGTTGACAGGCGTCAGCGCCCGGTGGTGGTGGTGGTGTGTGGTAGTATGTGGTGGTGGTAGAACTGCTGTGTGGTGGTGATAATAGTGGTGTGTGGTGGTCTCTGTACATATAGGGATTGTCTCGTGCCCCTCATCATTCTGAGATCAGAACAATGAACTTCTGAATGCACAGACAATAGCATAAGCGAATTGTAAATACACCCATAGCGGTTCCCTTGGCGCGGATGTGCTGTGATGGAGTGGATATTAAAAGGATTGACCTGTAATCTTTGATGTTGTTGTTGTTGTTGCTCTACTTTTGGACTAACCATTCAGAATAGCATTATCACGGACTACACCCGTAGAGCTGCGCATAGACGCGCAGGGTTTCAGGGTTAATTCCCCAGGGCGTTGAAGCATTGAGCTTGTCGCTGGTGGGTGTTGCTACAAGATGACACCTCACACGACGCATTCGAACTACGCCCCAAAGATATCCACTTTGGCTACAACTCCTACTGAGGACGTCAGCCACGACATCACAGATGACTCGCATATCCCTCAAGTCGTGGTCCACACCATGAAAGCTCTGCTTTGACACCTCACTCGACGCATTCGGACCAGGAATGGTCCCTCAATCGCACAAACATATCCCCACGCGCCTTCAGAATGACCACTTTACTTACTACAACACAACTGCGTATGTTCAGATTGGCGCAACTTTCAATAAAAAACATGCCTGTCTGACTCTATCCCACGAAAGCTTCATTAGAACACCCCAACCGGGCCATTTGGACCAAACATGGTCTTTCCCTACCCCAAACACCTTACTTCACATCCCCAAAATTCCCACTTTGGCTACTACTCCTACTGATGACGTCAATAATGACGTCACAGGTGACAGGGACACCCCTCAAGTCATAGTCTACACCACAAAAGCTTCATTTTGACACCTCACACGCGGCATTCGGACCAAGGATGATCTCTCATCACTCAACAGGCCCTCGCGCACCCCCCAAAATGACCACTTTACTTACTACACCCCAACTGCGCATGCGCAGATTGTCGCAACTTCCAATGAAAACAAGCCAGTCCGACCCACGAGAGTTTCACACTGATACCCCACACGGTTCATTTGACCAGGGATGGTCCCTCAATCACTCAACAAATCGCCACGATTCCCCAAAATGCCTGCTTTCTATACTACGACCAGACTGCGCATGCGCATAATGATGAAAACGGACGATACATTAGTCCAGTCAGATCCCACTCACTCACTCACTCACTCGCGCGCACAGACTCACGCTCACATTTAACTAGATGGAAAAAAAGGCTGTCATCTTCTCCAAACGCACTCCATTGCACCTTCAAAACGCCCGCTTTCGCTACTACTTGTACTGATCACGACACCGATGACCACACCGATGACCTCACAGGTGACATAGAAAAACATCAAGTCGTGGTCTACAGCCCGACAGCTAGAACATGACACCCCACACGACACATTCGGACCAAGGATGGTCCATCTTTACCCCGAACACATCCACACGCACCCCCAAAATGCCCGCTTTCGCTACTACTGGTACTGATGACGTCACAGATGACATGGATATCCCTCAACTTGGGAGTCTACACCCTGAGAGCTACAAGTAACACCCACGGGACGCACTCGGACCAAGCAGGGTCCATCTCTACATATTAGGGCAGGAAAATGTGTGATTCAATGGACATTGACCGCCATTTTGGATTTGGGCGGCCATATTGAATTTTCAGACCAATTACAAATCATTCTAAAATTAACTTCCTTCACACCCCAAAAATATCCACTTTGGCTACAACTCCTACTGAGGACGTCAGCAATGACGTCACAGATGACCCGCATATCCCTCAAGTCGTTGTTCACACAACGAAAACTCTGCTTTGACACCTCACACGACGCATTCGGACCAATAATGGTCCCTCAATCGCTCAAACATATCCCCACGCACCTTCAGAATGCCCACTTTACTTACTACACCGCCCTCAGATTGGCGCAACTGTCAATGCCAGTCTGAGTCTACCCCCACGAAAGCTTCATTAGGACACCCCAACCGGGCCATTTGGACCAAACATGGTCTCTCTCTACCCCAAACACCTTACTTCACACCCACAAGATTCCCATTTTGGCTACTACTCCTACTGATGACGTCAAGAATAACGTCACAGATGACAGGAACACCCCTCAAGCCATAGTCTACACCACAAAAGCTTCATTTTGACACCTCACACGGGGCATTTGGACCAAGGATGGTCCCTTATCACTTAACAGACCCTCACGCACCGCCCAAAATTACCACTTTACTTACTACATCCCAACTGCGCATGCGCAGATTGGCGCAGCTTCCAAAGAAAACAAGACAGTCTGACCCACGAGAGTTTCACACTGATAACCCACACGGTCCATTTGACCAGGCATGGTCCCTCAATCACTAAACAAATCTCCACAAATCCCCAAAATGCCTGCTTTCTATACTACGACCAGACTGCGCATGCGCAAAACGATGAAAACGGACGATACATTAGTCCCATCGGATCCCACTCACTCACTCGCTCGCGCGTACACACTCACACTGACAGATAACTGGATGGAAAAAAGGCCGTCATCTCCTCCAAACGCACTCCATTGGACCTTCGAAACGCCCGCTTTCGCTACTACTCGTGCTGATGACGTCACCGACAACCTCACAGGTGACATAGAAAAACATCAAGTCGTGGTCTACACCCCGAGAGCTACAACATGACACGCCACACGACACATTCGGACCATGGATGGTCCATCTTTACCCTGAACACACCCCCACGCACCCCCCAATATGCCCGCTTTCGCTACTACTCGTACTGATGGCGTCACCGATTACGTCACATATGACATGGATATCCCTCAAATTGGAGTCTACACCCCGAGAGCTACAAGACGACACCCCACAGGACGCATTCGGACCAAGGAGGATCCAACTCTACATATTAGGGCAGGAAAATGTGTGATTCAATGGACATTGGCCGCCATTTTGGAATTTGGCGGCCATATTGAATTTTCAGACCAATTACAAATCATTTCAAAATTAACTAATTACTCATACCCTACGTAGGTCTAGAAAACAACCTAGTTTGTGGTTAGAAAATTGATTTTCAAGCAGGAAATTGTGAGATTCTATGGGTATTGGCGGCCATTTTGGATTTTGGCCGCCATATTGGATTTGAGGCTAAATCCAGGGTGGCCCCTCAGCTAAATTGAAAGGGCATAAGTCAAGGATGACGGAACCACTGAGAGAACTTTGTCCGGAAAAAATGTTAGTTTTTTTCTTGGCTGGGACCTGCCTAATAGGCGTTATACGCGTACCGCATTAGTCACGCGTTGATGATTTATTAACGAACGCCGCCGCGGCAACACCGCACCGACACCGCACCAACATGGCGGTGTTTCTCCAGTATTAGTGTAATAACACCGCGATTTAGGTGTTTTTTGAACTGTCCCTTTCATACTACTAACAGAGTGTTCGCATAAAAGTATTGTTTGTGCTGAATATACATTCGCTAAGTAATAGGCCGATATATGGGATATAAAATAGAAGTAGGTTTCAATGCCACAATAGGTGTGAAATCACTATTAGATTTTAGATTCTGTGTATAGCTTCCGGTGAACCTGATTGGCCATAAAAGAGTCTTAAGATTTGCATGGTTGGTATTTTTTTCTTATAAATTAATTGACTTTGAGAGTTATGGAAGGAATCTGGCAACATTTTAAAAAGAAAATTTTGTCCCCATCTTTCATGACCCACCCCCAAGCTCTTTCCATGGTGATATTTGGTCAAATCCGGATTTCAATGTGCTGTAGCTCAAAATCGGGCCGCTCATCAAGGGTCCAGATATCGATATTTTTTTAGGCGAACAAACAACCCGTCTCTCTGACAAGGTAGGTCATTAGTACCAACGAATTATTGGGAATCCCTTTTTCTTGGGATGTGCCCAGCTCATTTATTACATAACAGGGGTTATGTGTAACCCGGCAGCTCGCCTTTTGGTTATTGTCAATAACATGCAGCTTCGCATAAAGATCGAGCCCTTCAGGTTGCACATCACTGGCAATGACAATACATATTGCAATAAAAAATTGACTTCTTTGTCAGTGATGTTGAAGTTGGATTGAAAGATGAACTATATTATAAAACTTGAAATAAAGATTACCTTTTTTTCCAAAAGTAAGCTTATACATGTCATTATGAATACATGTACAATTGAAATTTGGTCTGAGATGTGGGTGTGAAATGCCTGGACAAATATGGTTCGTGCAAAAGCTTTAGGTTAAATCATGATGAGGAATGGGATTCGATACCAAAATTGAAGGAAATGGTGTTCTTCATTAAAGGCGACACAAAATTCCAAACAACCAGGGGTTAATATTTAATGTTGTACTTCTGAAATGAAATAATGTCATTAAACTATTAGTAATTACTATAAAGGAATATATTGTAGTTGATTTGACGTGTTTGTGTATATGTAACAGGTCGATACTTGGTGTAAGTACGCATTGTGGAGGCTTTTGTGCAGCTGAAAAGGGTCACGTCTAGACGCATTGTTGAGCTCAGACAGGCTATTGTAGGCTTTGTCTTGTGCGTTCTTACATCAAGTATAAACCTACAATGTACACACACTGCATCTCCTACCTAAAAGGTTAGTATCACATTTTAGAGATATATGCAGCTTCGCAAAAAGATCGAGCCCTTCAGAATGGCACATCATTTGAGGTTGCACATCATTGGCAATGCACATCATTGAAAATAATAAATTTATTAAGAAATATGATTTCTATATTTAGTGATGTTGTGGTTGGATTGAAGGATATAACTACCAATAAAGATTACATTTTTTTTCAAAAGTAAGCCTACACATCCCATTGCATAGATCTGATAAATACATGTTCATGTATAGTTAGGAACAATAGGTGTGCAATTTTGAGCACGTTCTTGGTGTAACTTTGTATGATGATAAGTGAACAAACAAAGCTAATAACAGTGCAATAGTAGGAATAAATCTATCATTTCCAGCACGCAATGGGACACTTGCACTGTGGTAAACCTTCACATTTGTATGCAAATAAAAGAATGCAATGACAACTGTGTCCAATCATACTGTAATGCTCCATACTAATGTGCACGGGTAAAGACTGAGCTCACAAACTGATTCAAACTCACTTTTAATTAATATAGTAAGTTAAATGTGTGGACACAGATATGGTTGTGCAAAAGCTTCAGGGTCAACCAGAATTTGATAAAATTTTAGGAAATGGCGTCCTTCATTTAAGGCGACACGAAATTAAAAACTAACAGGGGTTCGGTACTGCGGGATTCCCCCGCCAGTTATTTTGATATTGTACTTCTGAAATAAAATAATGTCACCAGACTATTAGTAAATACTATAAAGGAATATACTGTATGTGATTTGGTATGTATGACTGTATATACAATGTACACTGCATCTCATGCCTAATAAGAAGTCAAAATTATTCTAAGTCCAGCCTAAACAGAAAAGATTAACCCAGAAAACTTTCTAAGTCCAGCCTAAACATAAAAGTCTAACCGGACACCGACACCGACACCGACACCGACACCAACACTTTCCCCCTCTCTCTCCCAATACCTCGCCTACTTCGTATACGGCGAGCTAAAAAGGAAGGACAATTAATAGTACTTTCTAACCAATAGCCAGTCACATAGGGAGTTGATGTATGTCGAGGGTCCAAACATAATACAAGTGTTACTGTGGTGTCCAGTATTCGCATTAGCAAACATTTGCTTGTTAAAACATGACGTAAAAGATAAAATGAAAACAAAGGGATTAATAGAGTACATACAGCTTATGCTGAGTGCCCGAGCAACCCGGGATATGATAATGGCATTTTTGTTTTGCTCTGTGTTAGTGGTCGCGAAGATCCGAAGAAAAACTAGAGAATATAAGTTGCGTGAATTTTCTCACAGGCTTGTGCATTTATCGATTGATAAAGAGTCCTGGTGTCTAATAACAAAGAGTTAGGGTGAGATTTTGAATGAGCCGGTTTGGCGCGTTCACAATTGCGTAGAGGTATAGAAGCTAGTGGCAGTAACCGGTGTCCAGACAATGTGTGAACAGTGTTTCACTGCGTGCAAATTAAAATCCTTTCCTCGAGCTCGCGTCCAGTACACTTGTGGAAAATAATTAATCAGTTTATAATACAAAAGAACAATATAAAAGAACATGATCTTGGGAACTGGAAAGTGTACAAGAGCTAGTTCGAAACTTTGCGTGATCTATTTACTTGGCAATTCCAATATAGGGTGGGTAGAAATATGATCAATGTGCCTACAAAAAATCACAATGTTATTCCTACATAAAGCTTATATGTATCAATTTATAGTATATCATAGTTGTATGGTTGTACGCTTAGTACGCTGATAGCAGCACAAGTAATTCAGGTCGATGGCTGCCATTCAAGGCCGGCTAAGAAAGCGTTTCCATGAATCATTTTTCCTTCAGTCGCGAAATTTCTTTGTGTTTTTCGATGAAATCCCGATTTTATTGGGAATTCATCGAGAGAATGTCGAGAAAATAAAATGGGAAAAGCCAAATCGTTTTCAAAATTCTCGATTGATTTTCTCGACATCGGCTTTTTTCGTTCTTGTTGACCCATCGAACATGAATGGTTTTTTTTCGATCGAGAGAATGTCTAGAAATTCAGATCAAGAACGCGTCGAGAATATCACGAAACCATCGAGAGGCGAATGAATATAATGACGTCATTGTCCGGCTAACACCTGTTTTACGCCACTGTGTGTGATTGCGCTATAAAGTATAAGTCAGGATAAAATTGACTATTGCCGGGGCTTTTACAATGAGAAACTAAAGTATTATGTCCGATGTTATTTTAAAGAACTATGTAGGAGTTGAATATCACATCTTCATTGGCTCCTATCTCGGAAACGATCATAAACGATTAAATTATTATATTAGGGTCATTTTGAGCCTATCTGCATGACCCCCTGAGCAGAGGATCATGGGTAAATTCAAAATGGCGGCCATGTGGGGTACCAGAAAAGTGATGTTTTCGCCACATTTGTTCAAAATCACGCAAAAATTCAGCATGTTGATTCAACGCGGTTCTAAGCATTTTACTGAAACCGTATGTCTTAGTATCTCCAGAAAACACCCAATGATTCGATGTAAAAGTGGATAAAACTTATTTTATTTCATATCAGATTATTATTTACTAATTACTAATTTATTATTTGCTATTATTTTCATGCAGTTTTTGCGAAGAAAAAAAAAACAATTGAAAAATTAAGCCGGAAAATCGTCCAAAAAGCTCTTTTTGAAAATGACGTTACAGTGACGTCATCATGGTGGCCATCTTGGATTTGACCCAAAGATATAGTGTGTAAGTTTCAGCCCTCTAACCTTAGCGATAGCGAAAATATATAGGGGGTACTTTCCGCCCCCCCCCCTTTATATTTATAGGAAATAATCGACAATTAAGCAATTTTTACGTGTGTAGGTTACAACAGTAAGTCATGTAGAAAAGACAAAGACTGTTAAGTCTACAGTAGAAGTCCAATTTTGCTGACATTAAATGATCAGTATCTGGACTTTCTGATCTTCCGCTAGGGAATAATAATGTCATAACATGGTATAAGGAATAAAAACACACTGTTACATGATATTTGACGACGGACTGGCTGATCTATGGTTCAACAGAAAGTTCAGCCTACGGCATTTGCCCGACAACATGGAGAATAGACTTCTCTTTCTTCTTCACAGTTGCCCTGTACGCTATCAATGTAAACTGAATTACCTCATTGACTCCTTCCTATACCAC
Source organism: Hanleya hanleyi (assembly GCA_036873755.1). Classification (NCBI taxonomy): domain Eukaryota; kingdom Metazoa; phylum Mollusca; class Polyplacophora; order Lepidopleurida; family Hanleyidae; genus Hanleya; species Hanleya hanleyi. Next base: position 27,839 of record JAVTVY010002503.1, read on the forward strand.
TATTTCTGATTTTACTGATACTGATATTTTATTTCACGTATGAGCAAATGAAATACAAACGAGTCAATGAATTAACAACATTGAACAATACTATGTTATTGTGTGGCAGTGGGTGAGGCGGATAAGAGATGTCGACGCTCTTCCAACATCTCGTACAAAAACTGTCCAACGAGTGGTGCAATCGCACTCGGGCAACCGAGTATCAACAAAAATTGCTCTAGTTCTGTCATAATTCGAGATACAAACGCAACTTGGCTGGTTGGGACAGAACTATTATAAACTTTACTGCTGAAATCGTTCACGATAAACTTGACAAAGATAATCCAGAGGCTGAATGAGGCTTTCGAGTGGTAGCCTGGTTCCCCAGCTTACTTGTACAGCTAATCAATGTGACAGTAAGTTAGGGTACCAGGCCAGGCGAAGTCAATAGAAGGAATACTTACATCGGTTTTTAATCGATTTTTTTCTCCACTGGGAAAATTCTAGAAGGTTTCTCGACCGATTCTCGATATCGTTTTTCATTCGAGAAATTTTTCTCCAATAAAAACCGATCAAAATAACGAAAGAAAACCGACTTCGGGAATCTTTCTAGCTTTCTGAAAAAAATTCTCCATTCATTCTCACCTTTGAAAATCTCGATATCGAGAAAAAAATACAGATTTCTCGACAAAAAACCGAACGGTTTTTGAAGACGCTTCCTAACCTTTATACAGAAAGAACCAACAAAAACCCCACAAACAAACAAAAAGAAACCTGAGAGATAGTAACCAACCCCCCCCCCCATAGAAATGAAAAAAAGACTAGAAAACTCAATACAAATATATACAAACGAAATTTGGAAATGAAGGTCCAAGTTCTGAATTAGCAGCGGGTAAATGACCCCTATTGTAATGATCGAGTAGGCGATTAACGGGGCTAAGGGGAAAGGATTACGGCACTTCGTTAATTGTCTGATCACACAGACATTTTTTTATGAGCTGGTAAGTATTTTTCTTGAAGTTTTAACAAACAATCAATAAACGAGAGATCCTGAAGGATCTTGGCGCCCACCACTGTCCGATAATTGTAAGCTAATGACAAGGGAATCTTTTTGTCCATTGTTACTAAGAACAAACCAATGATTTGTAATTTTGAATTTGAGCGAAAAAGATCGAAAAAGGGACACAAGTAGTAGGCTCTACCCTTTTCGAGGTAAGTTTTCCAGGGAGGTAACTCTTTGTCCCCTTTTTCCGCCAGGGGGTGCCACCAGTCCCGTATGACGTCACTTCCGGTCTGCTAATACTGTTATACGGAAGATGAAATAGGTCTTTGGATTATGGACGCGGATATTCTCCATTGGACGACGGCTGGATATGAATGACGGACTAGACGCTTGTAACTGGGAAACACCAAGGTATTATCTTTCTAAGTTTCAGGAGTTTCAAGATTTCTAGAAACTGTACTTGATGTCGGTTGTTATAGTACAAGTGAAATGAGCAAAAAGTTAGTCTGAAAGTGTATGTCCGGAGGATCCTTCATCTTCGTTTTGTAGTATTTTTTTTCCGCACGTGTCCTCATTCGGTACTGTAAGCGAAGACAAATCTCTTGACACTTTCGCATGAGCTATGAGACATACTTACGATTTTATAATTAAGAACGAATGCTATTTCTGTTCTGTTTACTGGGCTAGTTTGAGATATCTCTTTTAAGATACCATGCTCGAGAATAGTAAGATGGTACAAAACTTAATACTGAAGGGATCCGGTCTGTACAGTAATGTTGAAACTTCGAAAGTGTCTGAATCCTGATTATCTCTCTTGGATCGAAACACGCAGTAGTCTACAGTTGTCGAGTTGTGACGTTGTGTCACAAGAGTGACGTCACTTCGTGTAGCCGACCCGTCGGCAGACGAAACGGTGGGGCAGTTCACTTGCAATGGCATGGACTAAAGTAAACTGATTTAAAATTTGAAGCAATACATTTTAATTTCTGTTCTGTTTACTGGGCTAGTTTGAGATATCTCTTTTAAGATACCATGCTCGAGAATAGTAAGATGGTACAAAACTTAATACTGAAGGGATCCGGTCTGTACAGTAATGTTGAAACTTCGAAAGTGTCTGAATCCTGATTATCTCTCTTGGATCGAAACACGCAGTAGTCTACAGTTGTCGAGTTGTGACGTTGTGTCACAAGAGTGACGTCACTTCGTGTAGCCGACCCGTCGGCAGACGAAACGGTGGGGCAGTTCACTTGCAATAGCATGGACTAAAGTAAACTGATTTAAAATTTGAAGCAATACATTTTAATTCGAAATCATTTGAACTCCTTGATATAGAAGGCGGAGGTATGAATATTTTCTATATAGTCAATATATAGAATATACCCCACCGTTTGATCTGCCTACTCTTGTGATGCAACGTCACAACTCTGAAATACCATATTAATTTGAAGCGTAACCAAAAAAGTTATCTTGCACAACTAGGCCCCATGTGACACCTGTGTATCAAATTTCAGTAAGATCCATGAAGTATTTCCTGAGAATTCACGATAACAATGTTTCAAGGGGAAATTCAAGTTGGCCACCTGGTGGCGATATTGGATTTTCGAATCGGACCAAAAAGGTATCCTGCTGGATCACAAGGCGAACCTGTGTACCAAATTGGAGAAATATCCATCCATTACTTCCTGAGAATATCACGATAACAAAATTTCATGGGGAAATCCATAATGGCCACCTGGTGGGCATATTACATTTTCGAATCAGGCCGAAAATAGTATCTTGCACAACTAGACCCCAAGGGGAACCTGTGTACCAAATTTGAGAAAGATCCATGCAGTACTTCTGGAGAAATCACGATAAAGTTTCATTGGGAAATCCAAGATGGCCGCCTGGTGGCAATACTGGATTTTCGAATCGGACCAGAAAAGGTATCTTGCACAACTAAACCCCAAGGGGAACCTGTGTGCCAAATTTGCATTGGTTCCTGAGAAATCGCGATAACAAGGTTTCATGGGGAAATCCAAGATGGCCGCCTTGTGGCCATACTGGATTTTCAAATCCGACAAGAAAAGGTATCTTGCACAACTAGACCCCAAGAGGAACCTGTGTACCAAATTTGAGAAAGATCCATGCAACAGTTCCTGAGAAATCGCGATAACAAGGTTTCATGGGGAAATGCAAGATGGCCGCCTTGTGGCCATATTGGATTTTCGAATCGGACAAGAAAAGGTATCTTGCACAACTAGACCCCAAGGGGAACCTGTGTACCAAATTTGAGAAAGATCCCTGCAGTAGTTCCTGAGAAATCGCGATAACAAGAATTGTTTACGGACGGACGACGGACGACGGACCACGGACAAAAAGTGATGGTGGGCTAAAAATATCTTGTTATAAAATTTATTATTTGGAAAATAACATGAAACAAACATTCTGAATCATTTCAATGAGTACAAAAAGAGAAGGGGAATGAAGCATGATTTTTTTTGTCCTTTTCCGCCTACAGAGGGCACTGCGCTACCGGTATGCGAAGTTCAATCGTCGATAAAACCACCGTCCTCCGATTCGACCCATGAATATTTATTTTAAATATTTGTTTATTTTATAATATAGCACCTGTAAAGATCTTAAATAAAGAAATGTATCGTGAAATTTAAATAAAACATTGAGTTGATGTGCCGCGAAATCCGCATAGGAAGCTGCCCATATACTACAAGTTCATTCAATCAATCGACCGATGCAGTAGTCTTCATAAGTTATTATGTGTAATTTATTATCTAATATTTCTTAATTATTCTTCTACCTGAAGTTACGTATAATTTCAGGAAGACATTCAGCGGTCTGTTAATGTAGACAATGCTATGAGATTACTGATTTAAGATATGGTAAGAAAAGGTTGGGGTACGAAACAGACTGGATACGAAAATGTTAGGATACGAAGACGACTGGATACGAAACGGTTTGCGTCGAATCGGTTTGGGTAACAAATCACATGTATCCTTAACGGAAGAGTTACATCTTTGGATTTACTCCGAGCTTCGGGGACAGAAGTTTACTACCAGTCACCTTCAGTTCGGGTCGGCGTTATTTATACAATTTCTTTCAGCTGTAGGTAATTCTTTCGCGAGAGGCTAGGTGACTTGCATCGTACTTTTTCGGGCTAATACACATACATGTAGCTCCCGCATTGTTTGAGCTGTGTAGCTAAGTAAAGAAACGTGCACTGGGACGATGGATAACCTCTCACTCCGGCCCGAGTTGAATAGTTCTTACAGTGTGAGAAGGTTTTAAACACAGAGAAATATAACTTGTTGACCAGCAGTCTATGCTCAAGATACTGAGTCGTGGCATTTCATGTCCTTACTCCGATCTGAGCGGCATATTCTGTAGTCCTGCGAGTTGTTGAGTGAATATTTTCCAATAGCGTTGACTAATTAATCATAGATCACACACCCCTCATTAATTATAACATTGCAACATGCAATTTCAGTGCCAATGGCGCAGACTTTGCACATTATACATTTGCTCACAGTCCGTGGGTAATGGCTTCGAATAGTATATTCTACATTTACATACACACACGGTGTATCGACACAGTTGATATCCGAATAACATTGCATATCCAGACTATTTTCGTCTGGGATAATATTATCTCTCCCTTGCACATGGGTGGATAATTAGCCCTGCTTCGATCTACTTGGTATTGTAAATACGATAGCACAATAGTGGGGGAATAGACTCGTCCGTATGGCAAGTCGTTTTACTTTTTATTCGGCGTTTGCTGATATCATTAAATATTTGATGATATCATCAAATGATTTGCTGATATCATCAATTGATTTGCCAATATCACCAAATCAGTCGATTTGCCGATATCACCAAATGATTTGATGATATCAGCAAATCATTTCAGGATATCAGCAAATCATTTGATGATATCATCAAATAGAGTGATTTGCTGATATCAGCATATCATTTGATGATATCATTAAATATGGCGGAACGTGAAAATAAGCCTAAATGTTAATGCCTGCTCCCTTCTCATCCTGTTTGATAATTTATACCTTGTGGTAAAGCTATCTACCGACAAATCACATGCAATATCTATTACGGTATTTAAAGGACCAGACAATAATAAAACCTATCAAACCTCTGGTATATACCTTACGCCAAACTTTACTAATAAATGACAAATACAATCATGAATATAAGGGCATTCAAATAAATATACAGCAAGATAAACTTTTCCATCGCGAGTTATTGACTTGTAGACAAATTCATTAGATCAGCATTTGAGTATAATCGGGGTGAGGTGAAAGGGGATAATGATTTCGGGAAAGCCGGTCAGCATTGTGCTGGTATATTAAGGCAGGGCCGATTGGTTACAATCGAGCCTATCACCAAAGTATAGAGAGAGCCCCCATTACCGTGACCCAACGCAATGAAGCCCAAGTCCGGCGTGTCTTGTACCCCAGGCAATCGCAGCGAACGACGAAGGAGGTGTACAAGGTCGGGGACCCTGTACGGATCAGTAAAGTCAAAGGTCAATTTGAGAAAAAGTTACTTGCCCAACTGGAGCGATGAGCACTTCCTGATTAAACGGCGCCTACCCCGACAGCAGCGAGTCTATGAACTGGAAGATCTTCAAGGGGAACCGTTGCTAGGAACGTTTTACGAGACGGAATTACAGCCTGTCGTAAAAACACAGCAAGACTACTACACGGTGAAGCAGATTTTGAAAACGGAACGTCGGCGTGGCAAACTGTTTCATTTCGTCAGATGGCAAGGTTGGCCCAGTTCCTTCAATTCCTGGGTGGCGGCCAACCAGGTGAAACGACTATAAAGCCAGACACCACTACCGTCATCCTTCATTCCACGTTCGACCACGGTGCTATGGACAAGTAGCAGCTGCCTCTGAACACAGCGTCTCCCAAAACGCGCAAAGCGCAAGTGGGCTTTGTGGCGATATTGCTAACCCTGCTGAGTGTGTTGCACGCAGGTGTGTTTTACGACGTAGCCTATGTCAGCACGCTACTTAACCAACTTAGAACTCCAACTGTGAGTGGCAGTGCAACAAGTCTACAGATAACACCAGTCACCTCCGCGATCGAAACGAGCCCAGTCATCACCACCACCAAACCACGTGTACAAGCCATATCGAGTTCCATACCGACTATACAGTCAACACATACACCAAGTACACCCACTACGTCTGAAAACCCACCGGATTTCATCCCTCACAGTGAACAGACAACAACGGCCAACGTTGTACCCACCACCACTCCAGTTCACTCGTACCAAATTTACAAGAGCGGGTTACCACGACAGCGGATACACCCCGAACCATGGACCCTCGGTGGCAGCATTCCTTCACTTGCGTCATCGCAGGACCGACGGTTTCCGGGAAAACACACCTCGTCAGGAAGCTCCTTCAACACGCCGACAGCATGATCACCCCACCCATTGCCCGAATCGTGTGGTGTTACGGAGAATGGCAGGCAGCGTATGCAGCAATGCCCCACATCACGTTCGTGGAAGGCCTACCTAACCTGGCCGATTTGGAACCGGACACATTGGTGGTTCTGGATGATCTCATGGCGGAGACGGATGCGCGGGTCACCCAACTCTTTACCAAAGGCAGCCATCATCGACAGCTCAGCATCATCTACATTGTGCAGAATCTGTTCAGTAAAAACAAAGAACATCGGAACATCAGCTTAAATGCCCACTACCTGGTGATCTTCAAAAACCCGAGAGATACCACTCAACTGCTGCACTTGGCGAGACAGATGTATCCGGGTCGCACACCGTTTGCGTTGGAAGCAAAAAGATGCGACAACCCCTCAGCACTGGTATATGCTCTTCGACCTCAACCAAGCCACCCCCGATCACCTTCGATTACGGACCGGAATCTTTCCCGGAGAGGCCCACCACGTGTACATGCAAAAATAATGTAAACACACCCACAGTGGCTCCCCAGCTGGAGTGTGTGTGTTTGATGATGGGGATAATAAAAAGA
>JAVTVY010002504.1:0-36465 GCA_036873755.1 Hanleya hanleyi
CGTGGTTCGACGAGGACCATTTTTTCGTGTGGTTCATTGTCGGCCGAAGAGTCCACCCAATACTGGACCCAACACGGAAGCGGCCAACGGTGCTAAGATGGCCCCAAGAAAGCCGCCTTTCTGTAACACCTTTTTCTTTTGTGTTTGAGGACCCGCTTGTGGACTAGGGTTCGGAGACCTGTCTTATGCTTGGCCAACTTGGTCTTCTGAGCCGGAGTCAGTGGTACGTTGCCTTTTAACAGGTTGTACCCGATCTCGCACAGACAGCGTACAAGGTCAGGGTCCGCACCGCGTACAATGGTTCGGACTAACTCGGGTGGGGCCGTCTTCAATACACGGAGCGTGGGAGCGTGCTTCCGTACTCGCGCAGACATCCTGTACAACTAATGGTAGAACCCACAACTCTGCCCTTTTTATCCACCTCACAGACAAAGTCAACCCTGCTGTGGTATTCATTCTTTTTATTATTCCCCATCATCAAACACACAGACCCCAGCTGGGGGAGCCACTGTGGGTGTGTTTACATTATTTTTGCATGTACACGTGGTGGGTCTCTCCGGGAAAGATGCCGGTCCGTAGTCGAAGGTGGTCAGGGGTGGCTTGCTTGAGGTCGAACAGCATATACCCGTGCTGAGGGGTTGTGGCATCTTTAAAGGCTTCCAACGCAAACGGTGTGCGGCCGGGATACATCTGTCTCGCCAGGTGCAGCAGTTGAGTGGTATCTCTCGGGTTTTTGAAGACCACCAGGTAGTGGGCATTTAAGCTGATATTCCGATGTTCTTTGTTTTTACTGAACAGATTCTGCACAATGTAGATGATGCTGAGCCGTCGATGATGGCTGCCTTTGGTAAAGAGTTGGGTGATCCGTGCATCCGTCTCCGCCATGAGATCATCCAGAACCACCAAGGTGTCGGGTTCCAAATCGGCCAGGTTGGGTAGGCCTTCCACGAACGTGATGTGGGGCATTGCTGCATACGCTGCCTGCCATTCTCCGTAACACCACACGACTCGGACAATGGGTGGAGTGATCATGCTGTCGGCGTGTTGAAGGAGCTTCCTGACGAAGTGCGTTTTGCCGGCGCCCGTCGGTCCTGCGATGACGCAGGTGAAGGGATGCTGCCACCCAGGGTCCATGGTTTGAGGTGTATCCGTTGTCGTGGTAACCTGCTCTTGTAAATTTCGTACGAGTGAACTGGAATGGTGGTGGGTACAACGTCGGTCGTCGTTGTCTGTTCACGTTCAGGGATGGTGCTGGGGGTGGGTACAACGTGGGTGGTCGGTTCACTGTGAGGGATGAAATCCGGTGGGTGTTGAGACGTAGTAGGTGTACTTGGTGTAAGTGTAGAGCTCGACGTGGCTTGTACGCGGGGTGTGGTGGTGGTGGTGACTGGGCTCGATACGACTGGTGCTCTCTGTAGACCCGTTTCACTGATGGCTGGTGTTCTCAGTTGGTTAAGTAACGTACTGACATAGGCTACGTCGTAAAACACACCTCCGTACAACACACTCAGCAGGGTTAGCAATAGCACCCCAAAGACCACTTGCGCTTTGCGCGTTTTGCGAGACGCTGTCTTCGGAGGCAGCTGCTGTTGGTCCATAGCACTGGGGTCGGACGTGGAATGAAGGAGGACGGCAGTGGTGTCTGGCTTTATAGTCGTTTCACCTGGTTGGCGGCGACCCAGGAATTGAAGGAACTGGGCCAGCCTTGCCATTTTACGAAATGAAACAGTTTGCCACGTCGACGTTCCGTTTTCAAAATCTGCTCCACCGTGTAGTAGTCTTGCTGTGTTTTTACAACAGGCTGTAATTCCGTGTCGTAAAACGTCCCCAGCAACGTTTCCCCTTGGAGATCTTCCAGTTCATAGACTCGCCGCTGTCGGGGTAGGCGCCGTTTAATCAGGAAGTGCTCATCGCTCCAGTTAGGCAAGTAACTTTTCTCGAACTTGCCCTTGACTTTACTGATCCGTACAGGGTCCCCGACCTTATACACCGCCTTCGTCGTTCGCTGCGATGGCCTGGGGTACAAGACACGCCGGACTTGGGCTTCATTGCGTTGGGTGACGGTAATGGGGGCTCTCTCTATACTTCGATGATAGGCTCGATTGTAACCCCTCACCAGTTTCGGGAGAACATCGATGTACCGCCTTGTATTCTTATAGGTGAAATATTTATACATGCGGCCTTTGAATGTCCTGTTGAACCTCTCCACCACGGAAGCCTTGGTGTCGTTGTACGTATGGAAGAAAAACACCTTCTGTTTCTTGAGAAAGGCTTGGAACGGTCTGTTGAGGAATTCCGTGCCTTCGTCGGTTTGCAAATACAAAGGTTTGCGCCCGGTCTTGAAGATGTCTTTGAACGCCGCTATGAGATTGCCCCCGTTTTCGTCCGGATGGGTACCACCCACGCATACTTGGATAGGATATCGATGCACGTCAAGATATACCGATTCTCATCGTTGTGTTTGGCAAAGGCGCTCATATCCACCAAATCCGCTTGCCACTGGGCATCTATTCCTCCCACGATGACCCGGTTCCGTAGAAAATGGCGACGGACAGATCGATGTAAGGTATAGGTGTCTTGTCTTCTTAACCAATCTCGGACTTGGGCACGTTGTACCCCCTGGGGTTTGGCCGCTCGATAGAGAGCCGACAATGCACTATAGGCTGCCGGACTGTCGGGACTGTAGTATAAGTTATCCAACACCTTCTCCCAGCGCTACATGGTGACAAAAAGATGATGGACCCTGGCTCTATCGTTTATTTATAACGGGTATATCTTGGGCCTGAGTTTCTTTCTGATTTTCTTCGTGGACTTCCACAGTGGCCATGGTCAATGACCAGTCCAACTCGTCTGATGACCGCTTGATAAGCACTTCATCCACATCCACCACGGCATCTTCCAATGCAGACCATAGATCAGGGTGATGGGTAAAATGCACTGTGCCTCCATCTAGCCGAGCCAATTGAGCAAAGAAAGGGCCGCGTCGGATGTACACATCGTGACACAAGTGGATGAGGTCGCCGTCCAGTTCACCAGACAGCACCCGTTTGAATTTGGTCCAGCCCTCCCGGGACAGACGAATGTGAGCCGGGCACGGTTGTGTAGGGTCCGTGTCTCCCACCACCTCCTCCATGATATCGACCTTATCCGCATACACGTGCAGGAAAACCTCGGGGTCAAGCTGAAATACGCCAGTACTATATGCTCCGTCATGGTCAGTACGTGAATGGTACCAGATTTCACTGTCTCTCGTATTTATAGGGAGAACCCCGTGAGATCAAAGGATCAGGTGGTCATGTCATTGGGCTGACTGAGTCTAGCGGGGTAATCAATGGCATCGTCGTCGGGTTCATGTAGTTGTTCATGGGGTTCAGCCGCCGCGTCTTCCATAGCACGAGCCCATGCCAATTGGTCGGGTGATCGGTCGTCCGGTGTAAACAACTGGTCCACAATAGGCACTATTTTCTCCAAGGCTGACCACACAGAGGAAGTTAGGCTGATACTTCGCGTAGGCTCTTGGTACCGGCCCAGGCGTATGTGGACGGGTGGTACGGAATATACGTAGATGGCGTTGTCCAGGTGGATGAGGTCTCCGTCCAACTCACCGCTCAACACCCGTTTAAACTTAGTCCACCCATCACGCTGTAGTGTCACCGGATTCGATAGCCTCTCAGCGGGCGTCCAGTAAATAGCTTGATCGTCTTTCACCAGCGTGACTTTATCTTGATAAATGTATAACCTCACACTGGGTGTAAGAGGCAGGATGGCGCGTAGTGACATGCTTGCTGTAATGTCGAAGGGAGAATGACACACACTCTGTCTCATCCCTCGTATTTATAGTGTCAATACCACAGCGCCAGGGTGAATAGGGCACAGACTAGTATGAGGCCAACCAGCCGGTGCTGGTTCCGGCGTGAGCGCTCCTGGTCCATAGCGCGAGCATCAAGGATGGCTGTCATAGTCCAGTAGTGGTGAGTGATGGCGCGCCTCTCCATCGAGTGCACTCTGTGGAGGACCGCTTCTGTGAACTCGTTCAGGATCTGGCGTCGTCCCTCGTTGTCGTCGCCATCTGCAAACATGGACCGGACCACTGCTCGGTAACCCGTGAATGAATTCACCACGGTGGCATACTGTAAAATGCGAGTCGCATGGGGCTGGATCTCCGCCATGGCTCTGTAGAAATGAAGGTGTGGGATCCAGAGGAACGTGTTTTATAGACCAGATGTAGCTCTACGGGTGTAGTCCGTGATACGTACTATTCTGATGGGTTAGTGCAAAAAAAAGGGAGCAACAACAACAACAACAACAACACAGATTACAGATCAATCCTTTTTCCAGGTCACGCCCGATTCACGCAGACCGGAAGTGACGTCATACACCTGCGCACAACCGTGATGGAAAAAAATGGATATGACCTTGAACTGATCACGTGACCTCCCGCTTCATGGTGTGTTATACCCACCTAGGAAAAAAACAGCCCCAGATCATCTGGACTAAACTCTTTTATCAGGTAAGCTAGACTTTAGTACTATACTTGCGTTGAAACCCATGCAGACAACCTATTCAAATTTCAATGCATTGGCAACATAGCGTCGCACGAAATATACGCACCCCTGTTGACCAGGATTTTTTTATACTCCCACAACAACAGACAATTTGAAGACAATTTTCTAGCGGGGTGTTTTCTTGAACATAATTGCTGTAATATACTCTTCTTTTTGTGGACGCTAAATATAGGGGAGAAAATGGCAACATTTTGACCAAACCATAACAGTTGACAGCTGTAAAAATAGATACCGTGGCATAAATTAGAGAGAGCATTTCAGTACACCTCAAAAAAATGAAACCTGGACGGGTATCCTTCATCTCGAGGGGACGCAAGTTCGATTCTTGCTTTCATTATGTGAGTATGTGTTGGACATGTGATCTTTAAATTTTATTATCATCAATACACCTAAACGGTATAGTTCAACCCCACCCCAGCCCATTAGATGTCCCTTCACCTCACCTTCAATTTGATACCTCACTCGACCCCATTGGTCCATTAGGGGCTCTCCTAGCTCCAAAAAGGCTATTTTCATACCCTTTTGGCCGCTGCGCATGCGCAGAATCACCCTAATTCAACCCATACCCAGTCTATCAGATGCCCCTTCACCTCACCTTCACATTGATACCTCACTCGACCCGATTGGACCATTAGGGACGCCTCTAACCCCAAAAAGGCTATTTTGAAGATTGCGGCCGCCGCGCATGCGCAGAAGGCCGATATGTCAACTCCACACTCAGTCCATTAGATGCTCCTTTACCTCACCTTCACTTTGATACTTCACTCGACCCCACTGGTCCATTAGGGCTCTCCTAGCTCCAAAAAGGTTATTTCCATACCCTTCGGCCGCCGCGCATGCGCAGAATACCGATAGTTCAATCCCACACCCAGTCCATCAGCGCCATCTTGTACCCACACCACACGATACAAAAACTGGCCGCCATCTTGTACCCACACCACACCACAATCCACCTCCCACCACACACGACACAAAAACTGGCCGCCATCTTGTACCCACACCACACGACACAAAAACTGGCCGCCATCTTGTACCCACACCACACGACAATGCACCTCCCACCACACACGACACAAAAACTGGCCGCCATCTTGTACCCACACCACACGACAATGCACCTCCCACCACACACGACACAAAAACGGGCCGCCATCTTGGTCCCACCTCCCACCACACACGACACAAAATCCGGCCGCCATCTTGTACCCAACACACACATCACATCACGACACAAAAACTGGCCGCCATCTTGTACCCACCTCCCACCACACACACACACATCACATCACGACACAAAAACTGGCCGCCATCTTGTACCCACCTCCCACCACACGACACACGACACAAAAACTGGCCGCCATCTTTGTACCCACCTCCCACCACACACACACACGCATGCGCACACCACCCATTGTGACGTCACAAAAGGTTCTGCGCATGCGCAGTGAGGCGCTGTCGCGCGAATTTGCTCGGTGTATACTACTATCGCGTAACACACAACATAGATTTATAATGTAAAAGCTATTTGCAAAACTTACGATCACAGCACATGTCACTGTGTCATATATATTTGTCAATACCACATTATGTGAACACGTTGTCACCTTTATTTCATTGGTTGCATCCACCAGTTTCTAGGATCAATTTCGATAACATGGTGGCATAAGCAACGTTTTGTATTGGCGGCCCTCTTTGATTCTATAATAGCCACCACCAGACCGTATCTTTTCATAGGAATCAATGGAGAAATTCAGATTTGTTCTAATTACTACACCAATATGTTCATTAACAATGCATGAGATGGTGCCACAATATATTTTATTTAACAGTTAAGGCTGAGCGTATCCCTGATGATTCATTATTGTCTGTACTCGTTCTGTACAAGCAATCCAATTTTGGTTTGTTTGAACCAACTTTAGTGGTTGAAAGTTTCACCTTCGATTATTTTTCCCCAACCAGTGTTTGAGAAAGCTTCTCTCCCTCACCCAGCTGCACCATCACTGATAAAATACGATGGATTTCAAGAAATGATACCGGTATGTTGTCTACCTTTAATAATGGGTCCTATCATGAGTACCCGTTATAGAATTTATGGAAGTAACACTTCAAAACACATTTTCCCATTTCCCACGATTGAAGCAGCTTCACGCTCTGGTCCATGAGTTCCAAGCATATACCCAACAAGAACTGGTCGCTCTTCGACTGTTGAAAAACTGTCCCTTCGCGCCCTTTATTCTCGCAACAGTTGTTACTTTGGCATTTGTACCGCAGATGTAACTAGGTTCACAAAGCTCGACCCATTCATTCAGGCTCACTCCAAAGTTTTAAGGGATTTTATATGGAATGTTCAAGATTCAATTCTTTATAAATTATCAGTGTTTTGTGTCTTAATCCTATCTTGTCTTGAGTGGGGGGGATGCGGTGCATTATGGTCCCCTACAAAGATTTTCACCGTAGCCCCGAGAAGATTCAAAATGGCGACCATTTTTCTTGTCTAAAATGATATTGACGTAATAATTCTTCCAAAATTAATTGTTCTCTGTCATAATGATCAATTTTTGAGAGACAGAGAGAGAGAGAGAGAGAGAAAAAAAAAACGAAAATTGAAAGGAAAATCGGTGAAAAAATGGGCAAAAATGGGTCCCGAAAAGACGTCAGCCACTGGGATTTTGTTTACATTTTCTTGTAGGCCGTGAGCCAAATATATAGTACCGTATGAAAAGTTTTAGTTCCCCAACTAACATGAATAGGAGGAGCAAATGTGCCACACCTAGGGTGGGACAGTCCTTAAATCGCCCAGGCTTGGTAGGTTAAAATAGTGGTTGTCTTGTCTTAAACTCATTTCTATAGAAATGTGCCTAAATATTAAGACACTCAGATGTTAAGCAGTTACTACCAAGACATTCTTTAGCGATGACAGAAAGTCTCCACGTCATGAAGCCTATGTTTGGGCCTGTTAACTTCGTCTTGAAGAGAGTTACAACAAGCATTCAGAGGATGCTAGCCCCCACCATCTCGAAATGGCAGCGAGCGTTGTTCGTCTCAGTGGATATACATGAGGGAAGTAACACCGCACGAAACAAAAGGGCCTTTCCGCCTCCCCAGGTTTTAAGATCAACTCAGAACGGCTGACTGAACGTTGATTGCTGCTGTAATATAGTTTCACACAGTGTAGCATGGAAATTATGTAAAGGAGACGCAACCCCAAGAGACATCTCATGGCATATATTATCTGCTAATCAAATTTTCGCGAATCTGAAGAGCTGATCCTCAAGTTATTGCCCGGAACCAAATTTAAATTTTCCCACCAGGTGGCGCCACCTGTAGGCGAAAGTGTGCGAAACAAAATCTCAAGCATATGTCGTGGCATATGAATACCAAATTTGAGAAGAATTCGATGAACAGTTGTCAAATTATTGCCCGGAATAACGTATATAACAAAAGGCTATTCTATGGATAACAACTTCTTTATTGCTGTGGAGCTGACGTTTTGTTGGAGATACTTCCAACTTTTTTAAAGCTAATAAACTATATTGATTGATTGAAATTGTATTTTAGGGGCCGCTTCCCAGACGGATTTCGTGGCCCACGAAATTTGATCAGTGAATTTGTCAATGTTTCACCTATATAGCGACGATCAAACAAATTTCTAAGTATTCAAGTTAATAACTTAGTAATCCAACACATTAAAACATACACACATTAAAACTTTATGCAACAAACCGAATTCTCTCAATAACCTAAGATACAGTCTTCTTTCACCTGACTCAGAATATCTGCTAAAGTGGCTGCGCGATAATAAGAATCTCTTACAATCTTAAAATCTATACAGTCGATATATATCTAGTGCTGCATTTTATCAGAGTCCGTATTACCGTTGAAGCCAACATGACTTGCAACCATTAAAACACAATAGCAATCTGTTGATCAAATCCCCAGTCATATAGTTGTAGAATATTCAAGATGATGGGTTGAGTTTCTTTCAACCCCGTTGACGAGGGCCCTTCAGGAGGTAAAAGCATTTTGGTAAAGGTATTGCGCCACTATTTCTAAAAACTCTGGCGTTGAATGTATGTGGATATTGAAAAACTCAAAATGTCTTACGGAAGAACTTGATGCTAAAGGTCACATACCGTATAGACATGTATCCACATGGGATTTCTCGACTCTCTATACCACAATCCCTCATCAGGACCTCATTGACCGTCTAAGTTCATTAATAGTATCTGTGTTCAAGAAAACTGATCGTAGATATATTAATGTCGGAAGCCATAAAGCATTCTTTAGCTCTACGACATACAAGAGATATCATTCATGGGATGTTTCTTTGTTTATAGAGCTGCTTGAATTTCTCATTAAAAATATCTATGTGAAATTTGGCAACACAAGATATCAACAGCATATAGGTATTCCAATGGGTACCAATTGTGCACCCCTATTGGCTGGCCTATATCTGTTCTCTTATGAATATGACTATATGCAGGCGCTTTCAAAAACCGATCCATTCAAAGCCCGTTCCTTCTCATTCACCAAACGCTACATAGACGATCTTCTCGCTGTGGATAATCGCTATATAAATGACGCAGTGAAGGATATATATCCACCTTCACTGGATTTGAAGGAAACTACAGATAATCCTACAGGCACACCATAAAAATGAAGCGGGCCTTCTCTCTCGACGACTGTATGACAAAAGAGATGATTACAATTTCGACATCGTAAACTATCCCTTTCTGGACAGTAACATTCCAGTGGGACCGTATACATATCACGTATAGTAGCATTTGCTAGATCCTGTGTTAAATGTGACGATTTTAATCAACGTCACAAAACATTGTTGCAGAAACTTATAAAACAGGGCTACACCACCAAGCGCCTCCATTCAAAGTTTCTCAAATTTGGCGATGCATATGCTGATAGCAAAATACGAGCGTAGCGTGCAAAATCTATGGCTTTACGTTTCGTAACTTGTGTCTAATTCCGCTTAACCCGGGACTAGGGGCCGTATGAACCCATGTACTTCAAGATCCTCATGGTACTCGTATGAACAGGCACACTCAAAGCGTGACTGAGATACATCATTCTTTAGATGACGACTTTACAGCAAATATTATGGATTAAGAATATTGATCAGCGATACGGATTTGATATTTTTGGAACATCATGATGTCTTGCCGGTATCATTGAAAACTGTTGACCGCTTCTCTCTTGCTGGAAACTATAGCCTATGTTTATGTTACTATTGTCTTTTTGAATTTGGTGCTAATACTGTTATATGGAATATGGAATAGGTCTTCGGATTATGGACGCGGATATTCTCTAATGGACGACGGCTGAATTATGAATGACGGACCAGACGCTTGTAATTGAAGTTCCACTTTTATTCGCTTGAAGGCATGATAGTGAATCTGAGAATATGACATATTTTTCTTTTTAGTGGACCCAATACCTTCCAAAGCCGACAATATATATTTTGTTTCTGCAGTGCATGATTATCGGACTGTTATCTGGTAGTCGACAGGTTTTAGATTTGGAACTAAAGATAGTAGCACATGCTACTCTCTCACCATCTTTAGAACCATTTGTATAAATAGCCGTATTATTATCTTAGCAGACCAAATTGTTGTGTAGACACCAGCTGGCTCGTGTCTGCCTTTTTTATATTTCGTAAGTCTAATATCCACTTCTGGTTTAGCTGACTGCCATGGTGGAATTGGTAAGAGCTTGTTAGGTAAAATTTGACTAAGCCTAATATCAGCTGCTACAATGTGATTGCGGGCTTGCGTCTTTTGGTTGAAATATAGTTTGTTCACCTCGATGAAAGGGGAGCGCATTAAGACAGTTTGTTATTGCATCTTTCCAGTACAAAAGTATTCATAGATCAAACAAATGACAAGTATATGCATATATATATAACGGATAAAAGAGCTACGGAATACACATTAAGCACCAAATCGGTGACCAAAATATTAATAAATTTCAGCTATTGTATTAGAAGGAAGACAAGGGTGACACAATACCACCACTGCTGGACAGGAACTAAGACCAGAAAGACCCTGTCTGGACGCTGATAGGACAAAGGGATAGATGGAGGCTGATTGTATTTGGGGTTCAAAAGCGCTTGGTGTTTGTAATGTAATCGCCCAAAAATGTCAGAATGCGCACGTTGGTAATCTCATCTTTGTCAAGATCGCCAAATAATAGGATTGTAGAGGTTGGAATACTCGGCAGATTGTAAATAGTTGCTAGATTACCTTGTCGTAGGATGCGTTGATTGTAGAATATAGAACGATTAAAGAAATAGTGATCCACGTTCTCGTCTGGATGTCCACAATTACATTGAGAAGTGCCAGAAAGGAAATTGTCGAACAAATGTTTTTTAAGGTTGCTGCATCCGTTGTGAAGAAGACACAATAAGATATTCTCTTTTCGAGGACAAACGTAATACCAGAAAGGTGGGTTAGGTTTTCGAGACATATTAATTTGCGTTTGAACGCTGTAAGAGAAGGTAAGCTTTGAACAGTTGCCGGGAGGGCGTTCCAATCGCGAACAGGTGTTTGGAAAGAAGGATTCCCTTAAGAGCTCGGTACGGCACATGTAAGGAGTATAATAATTAGCGTTGCGAACGATACCGTTCTAGTGTAACAGGCCGATTGCCGCACGGTAGCTATCAACTAACCCGTCATAGCGAACGAGCCAAGCACATTGTCGCGCGGCTGGACCAAGCTGGCAGTCAAGCAAAGTTAACACCCGGAGTCTACGTACATATATATAACACCTAATGCATTTGGTTGTGTTAATATTGGAAAATGCTTCGAGACCATGATAAAATAGAAAAAAAGTATTGTGCCATTGGGAAGTTTTTTTAATTACTTTAAAACATTAAATGACACAACTGTAGATGATTTACCTGTGCCAGATGATAACACAGAATCTGATGAAGATTTAGACACGAATGAAATTTTAAATAAGCCTTTTACAGAAACTGAAATAAGGAGAGCTGTACAGGTGCTCAAATGTGGTAAAGCCAGTGGTATTGATAAAATATTAAATGAGCATATTAAGAGTACAATAGATCTTATGCTCCCGGTTTATATGAAACTATTCAATTTAATTCTTGATCATGGAGTTATCCCCCATGCTTGGCTAACTGGTATAATAAAACCTATTTATAAGGGAAAGGGAGATAAGTCTAAACCTGATAATTATAGACCTATAACTCTGCTTAGTTGTTTAGGAAAGCTCTTTACTCCTGCCATTAACTCCAGATTACAAGAATATGCAGAAAGTATAGAATTAGTAAACGAAAACCAAACCGGATTCAGAAGTGGATACTCTACCTTAGATAATATGTTTGTTTTAAAAAGCCTTATAGATCTATCAGTTCAACTGGCAAAAAATTATATTGCACTTTTATAGATTTCCAGAAGGCTTTTGATACTGTCTGGAGACCTGGGCTATGGAAAAAGCTGATTGACAGTGGTATTACTGGCAAAGTTTTTAAGGTTATACAGAACATGTATAGTGGTATTAAATCTTGTATAACTGATTCTAATGGCAAATTATCTGAATTCTTCACCAGTAATATTGGCGTCCGTCAAGGGGAGAATTTGTCCCCATTTCTCTTCTCAATTTACCTAAATGACCTGGAGGATGCTCTAACAAATGCTGGTGCACAGGGCATTATATTAAGTGCTAGAAATGCATACATATATTTGAGATTATTCATTTTGCTTTATGCTGATGATACAGTTTTATTGGCTGAATCTCCTAAAGAGATGAAAAATATGCTGCATAATTTCTCAATTTATTGTAAAAACTGGAGGCTGAGGGTAAATCTATCGAAAACCAAAATAGTGGTATTTGGTAAGGGAAGAAGATCAAAAGCGAAATTCTATCTTGATGGTAATCTTCTTGAAATATCTGACGTTTATACTTATTTAGGTATACCATTTAGGAAAAATGGAAAATTCTTATCTGCTCGTAAACACCTTGTCTCACAAGCTACTAAAGCAATGTTTGGTGTGTTGAAAAAAGTCAGAAATATGGATTTACCAATTGACTGTCAAGTTAAATTATTTGATGAAATGGTTAAGCCAGTCTTGTTATACGCTAGCGAAATATGGGGTTGTGAGAAAATTGATGATATTGAAAAGGTGCATTTGTTCTTCTGTAAAAAAATACTTAGAATAAAGAGGAGTACCCCTAGTGTTATTGTTTACGGGGAACTTGGTAGGGTCTCTTTGGCAATTGATGTTTGTGTACGTATGATAACATTGTGGGCAAAAATCGTCTCTGGAAAAACTGAAAAACTCTCCAGTTTAGTTTATCACATTCTGAGGTGTAATATTCCAGGAAAATCGCCATGGTTAAATAAGATAGAATTGATATTAAATGATTGTGGCTTAACATATATTTGGGCTTCCCAGCAGTTTAGTAGTGTAAAGTGGCTTGTTTCAATCGTAAGACAAAATTTAACTGATCAGTATTTTCAACATTGGCATGAAGAAATAAATAAATTGTCTAAAACAGAGTTTTACAAAATATTTAAACAACAAATTTCTTTAGAAAATTACCTCACTGTATTGCCTCCTGGACTGAGACATAGCATGACTAAATTTCGAACATCCAATCATAGGCTACCGATTGAAACAGGTCGCTGGACTGGTGTCCCTCGTCAGAATAGAGTATGTATATTATGTGAGAGTGAAGATATTGGAGATGAATCTCATATTTAATTTACTGTACTCGACTTGAAGAACTCAGAAATAGATATATACCATCATATTATTATAAATATCCCAATGAGTTTAAGACAAAGGATTTGTTCAATAACCCTTCGAAAAATGTATTGATAAATTTAAGTAGGTTTATTCAAAGGACTATGACTTTGGTAAGCGTTCAAGCCCAAGAGTGATTTTGATGAACCATTTGACTAGATAGTAACGACAAGTACTACAAGCTGAATCTATACATAAATTATCATTTGTATATTGTTTCATGTACTAGAATGTACCTGACATCCTGTCCACCACTGTATTATTCTATTTTCACCCCTAATACCAGTGAATCTGGTCTGCGAGTAATAAAGTATTCGTATTCGTATTCGTTGAGTAACTTAAATAATCTGACTTAAACTATTTGAATGTGGCACCGTGGCCTACTATTGAAATTGCAGCAGTTTGATGTTTCCGGAAGCTTACTAAAATGGTTCGACAGTTATTTGATTAATCGCTGTCAGCGCGTAGTAATACAAAGCAGGAGATCAACTATATTACGCCTTCACGCAGGTGTTCCTCAAGGCCCCGTCCTGGGTCCCCTGTTGTTTCTATTATTCATTAATGACTTACCTGGTAATATACTGAACAATATCAGACTATTTACCAATGACACGTGCTTCTATATTATTTCTGAGAACCTGCAATCCCAGATAACATTGATTGACCCCGACACGGACATTATCTCACAGTGGGCTAGAACATGGCTAGTTGATTTTAACACTGCTAAAACAGTTTCTCTTCTAGTCTCACTACGGCATTCTGCTTCTACTTTCCCCATCTCATTTGACAATCCGCTTCTTCGATCGTCCGTAAGTCACAATCATCTAGGAGTTACATTCAACACCAAGGGTAGTTGGCACACTCATATTGAAAGTATCATAAATAAAACAACCTTAGTCAAAGCTTAATATATAGATTAGAAGACATTCAAAATGACACATTAAGAACCATAACCGGCGTTACTGCCAGTGCCAGTCTAGAATCCTTGTACGCAAAATCAGGTTTTGAAACATTGTCGAAGCGACGTAAAATTCACAGAATTATTATGTTCTATCGTATTGTGAATGGATTGGCACCCAGTTCTTTGTATGACCACCTCCCTTCCACAACCCATACTCGTAATCCGTACAACGTTCGCAACGCTAATTATGATACTCCTTACATGTGCCGTACCGATGTATTCAGGGGATCCTTCTTTCCAAACACGATTGGAATACACCCCCAGTAACTGTTCAAAGCTTACCTTCTCTTACAGCGTTCAAACTCAAATTACTTACTTTGTCTCGGAAACCTAACCCACCTTTCTGGCATTACGTTTGTCCTCGAACAGGGAATATCTTATTGTGTCGTCTTCGCAATTGATGCAGCAACTTTAAAAGATATTTGTTCGACAATTTCCTTTCTGACACTTCTCAATTTAGTTGTGGCTCACTATTTATTCAATTGTCCTATATTCTACACTCAACGCATCGTACTACAAGGTAATCTAGCAACTATTTACGATATGCCGAGTATTCCAACCTCGAAAATTCTATTATTTGGCGATCTTAACAAAGGTGAAATCACTAACGTGCGCATTAAGACATTTCTGGGCGATTACATTACTAAAACTAAGCGCTTTTGATCCCCGAATACAATTAGCCTCCATCTATCCCCCTTGTCCTCTCAGCGTCCAGACAGGGTCTTTCTGGTCTTAATTCCTGTACAGCTGTCGTGTCGTGTATTGCGTCACCCTGAGCCTCGCTTCTAATACAATAGCTGGAATTTATCAATATTTGGTCATCGATTTGGTGCTTTATGTGTAGCCTTCCCTAGCTCTGTTATCTGTTATAGTTATTTGGTTGATGTATGAATATTTTTGTACTGGGGAGACGCAATAACAAGCTGTCTTAATGCGCTCCCCTTTTATCAATGGGAATAAACTATATTTAAATCAATTAAATTATGAGTAACATGTTTGAGTGGTATGTTATAGCGTGTGTCAAATAAGTTGATATGAAATACAACTCTGCAAACTACAACCACAAACAAACAGACAGTGTCGCAGGAAAGGGACATAGACTAAACCGATGTGGCTGATCTGGTGATATAAAAAAGACAAATACTGCTCAGCCAAGTTCATAAAATTCATTCGCAGGTGATAAAACAGATCTATAAATAACGCAACGGCATTATAATTAGTCAAAGCCTCATAGTAGACACATTTTGTGTGAGACGTTCCACAGGGCAGCTTACAATCAACAACATATTAGCACTGCTTAATATATAGTGACTATACATCATGGAATAATGTATGTCTTAGCCATAATCTTTTCACAAAAATTCACGATAAGCACGTCATCTGTCGATCAAACAATTGAATTGAATTATAAATTTCGTGTGAAGCATCTCGTTAAAGAAACAATTTGAGAGACGCAGATTAAATTGTATCAATATCTTCTTCCAGAGTAAATTGATATTGTGTCACAAAAAAAGGAACATGGGTTTAATTAGTGCAACGGACGGATTAAAACTGAAACATATGATATATGGCACTCCACGTTTACATTGTAATTATATATACATTATCCATGTAACCGTGACATGCAGCATAGATTTGATCAGTGCGGTTGATCTTGCATTGTAATGATATATACAAAATCGCATTGGAGAAGAAACAATGGATATGACATGCAATCATAATCTTTTCACAAAAATTCAAGATATTTAAAGCACGTCATCAGTCGATGGATCAATTGAATTATAAATTTCGTGTGAAGCTTCTCGTTAGAGAAACAATGTGAGAGACGCAGATTAAATTATAACAATCTCGTTCCAGAATAAATTGATATTGTGTCGCAGAAAGGGGGCATAGATTTAATTAGTGCAACGGATGTAAACGGAGACATATAAGATATGGCATTCCACATTTACATGGTAATTATATATACAGTCAATAAGAGTAGATACTAATGAATAGAATGTGGCTTGAGGAGAATGAAGCAGTTATATACAGGCTTAGACGAGAGGCATTGACTAGACGGCATACACAGGTGAAGGTAACGCGAGACTGAAAAAATTGATAACGACGGTTATTGATACCACTTGGGACATAGTAAATATAGACCAAAAAGAAACAGCGGGTGTCAAATAAGTTGACAGGAAATACAACTTCGCAAACAAAGTGTCGTAGAAAATATTAAACCGGTGTGGTTGATCTGGTGATATCAACTTAATAATCATGCTACTGAATAAACAGTAAGTCTACTGTCATGAATATATGGAAAAAGGAGAATTATTGCTCGGCCGAGTTCAAGTCGTCACAAAGGTGATTGTTTTTGATGTAGCAAAGCTATTTGCTTTACAACAGCAGGCGTGCCATTCCGATATCATAGTTTATGTTGATTTCAGTAAGGCTGTGTTCAAACTCATCACAATTCTGAAGGACTTCTCGAGGCTGGACATCTCCTCGTCGTTTTTAATTTTCTAAATTTGAGCGCTGTGATGCTTGAAAAATAAATACGGACAAAACACCGAGGGGACAAAACACCCAAGGACAAAACACCCAAAATACTAAAAATGGGCAAAACACCCAAGTCAAAATATAAACGCTCCTTTTTTTACTGAAATCGTGGAATGGAATGTACATGAGGCTACCATTGCGAATGAGGACCGGACAAACAACTTATGTGAAAGTTGGAACAGATCATTTAGGCAACTGGTCGGATATCCTATCCCACAGCTATGACTGCCATTGAGAACATCAGAAAGGATGCCTGCTTTGCTCTACACTTGGCCAATGACACCATCGGCCAGCGATTGAGGAAACGAGTGCGACGCGCCACCCGGGATCTCCAAAACGGCTTCGCAATCTCTGCTTCGACTTGACCAATGGCCGTAAGACTTTAGAAGAAACCCTGAGAGGACTTGGCCACATCATAAGGCTGTAATCTTCCACGCGTTAAACCTAGTCACAAAAAATCTAAAATGTGCTGACCTTGTACTTTTGCGCTAAACATGTATTATCCATACTATATATATGCTAAACTTGCTTTATTATTTTATTGATTTCTTTTATTATTTACTCTAAAATATTGCATCTTGATAGTGGTATATAATGTAAAAAATCATGATTGCAGAAAACATAAAGCTACTTAATATCTATTGTATTTGGGTGTTTTTTCCTGCAAACTACAACCACAAACAAACAGACTGTGTCGCAGGAAAGGGACATAGATTAGACCGATGTGATTGATCTGGTGATATAAAAAAGACAAACACTGCTCAGCCAAGTTCAAGTCACAAAGGTGACTTTTTGATAAAACAGATCTATAAATAACGCAACTGCATTATAATTAGTCAAAGCCTCATAGTAGACACATTTTGTGTGAGACGTTCCACAGGGCAGCTTACAATCAACAACATATTAGCACTGCTTAATATATAGTGACTATAGATCATGGAATAATGTATGTCTTAGCCATAATCTTTTCACAAAAATTCAAGATAAGCACGTCATCTGTCGATCAAACAATTGAATTGAATTATAAATTTCGTGTGAAGCATCTCGTTAAAGAAACAATTTGAGAGACGCAGATTAAATTGTATCAATATCTTCTTCCAGAGTAAATTGATATTGTGTCACAAAAAAGGAACATAGGTTTAATTAGTGCAACGGACGGATTAAAACTGAAACATATGATATATGGCACTCCACGTTTACATTGTCATTATATATACATTATCCATGTAACCGTGACATGCAGCATAGATTTGATCAGTGCGGTTGATCTTGCATTGTAATGATATATACAAAATCGCATTGGAGAAGAAACAATGGATATGACATGCAATCATAATCTTTTCACAAAAATTCAAGATATTTAAAGCACGTCATCAGTCGATGGATTAATTGAATTATAAATTTCGTGTGAAGCTTCTCGTTAGAGAAACAATGTGAGATTACAAGCGTCTAGTCCGTCACTCATAATCCAGCCGTCGTCCATTAGAGAATATCCGCGTCCATAATCCAAAGACCTATTCCATTTTCCATATAACAGTATTAGCACCAAATTCAAAAAGACAATCATAGTATACAAAAACATAGGCTTGTTTCCTGCAAGAGAGAAGCGGTCAACAGTTTTCAATGATGCCGGCAAGACATCATGATGTTCAAAAAATATCAAATCCGTATCGCTGATCAGTATTCTTAATCCATAATATTCGTTGTAAAGTCGTCATCTAAAGAATGATGTATCTCAGTCACGCTTTGATTGTGACTGTTCATATGAGTACCATGAGGTTCTTGAAGTACATGGGTTCATACGGCCCCTAGCCCCGGGTTAAGCGGAATTAGACACAAGTTACGAAACGTAGCGCCATAGATCTTGCATGCTACGTTCGTATTTTGCTATCAGCATGCGATATGTATCGCCAAATTTGAGAAACTTTGAGTGGAGGCGCTTGGTGGAATAGCCCTGTTTTTGTTTCTGCACCAGTGTTTTGTGACGTTGATTAAAATCGTCACATTTAACACAGGATCTAGCAAATGCTACTAAGCGAGATATGTATACGCCATATGCAGGTCCCACTGGAATATTACTGTCCAGAAAGGGATAGTTTACGATGTCGAAATTGTAATCATCTCTTTTGTCATAAAGTCGACGAGAGAGAATGCCCGCTTCATTTTTATAGAGATATAGATCTAAATATGATGTGCCTGTAGGGCTATCTGTAGTTTCCTTCAAATCCAGTGAAGGTGGATATATATCCTTCACTGCCTCATCTATATAGCGGTTATCCACAGCGAGAAGTTCGTCTATATAGCGTTTGGTGAATGAGAAGGAACGGGCTTTGAATGGATCGGTTTTTGAAAGCGCCTGCGTATAGTCATATTCATAAGAGAACAGATACAGGTCAGCCAACAGGGGCGCACAATTAGTACCCATTGGAATACCTATATGCTGCTGATATATTGTGTTGCCAAATTTCACATAGATATTATTAATGAGAAATTCAAGCAACTCTATAAACAAAGAAACATCCCATGAATGATATCTCTTGTATGTAGTAGAGCTAAAGAATGCTTTATGGCTTCTGACATCAATATATCTACGATCAGTTTTCTTGAACACAGATACCATTAATGAACTTAGACGGTCAATAAGGTCCTGATGAGGGATTGTAGTATAGAGAGTCGAGAAATCCCATGTGGATACATGTCTGTGTAATTTAAGACGCAGATTAAATTATAACAATCTCGTTCCAGAATAAATTGATATTGTGTCGCAGAAAGGGGGCATAGATTTAATTAGTGCAACGGATGTAAACGGAGACATAAAAGATATGGCATTCCACATTTACATGGTAATTATATATACAGTCAATAAGAGTAGATACTAATGAATAGAATGTGGCTTGAGGAGAATGAAGCAGTTATATACAGGCTTAGACGAGAGGCATTGACTAGACGGCATACAAAGGTGAAGGTAACGCGAGACTGAAAAAATTGATAACGACGGCAAACAAAGTGTCGTAGAAAATATTAAACCGGTGTGGTTGATCTGGTGATATCAACTTAATAATCATGCTACTGAATAAACAGTAAGTCTACTGTCATGAATATATGGAAAAAGGAGAATTACTGCTCGGCCGAGTTCAAGTCGTCACAAAGGTGATTGTTTTTGATGTAGCAAAGCTATTTGCTTTACAACAGCTGGCGTGCCATTCCGATATCATAGTTTATGTTGATTTCAGTAAGGCTGTGTTCAAACTCATCACACTTCTGAAGGACTTCTCGAGGCTGGACATCTCCTCGTCGTTTTAAATTTTCTGAATTTGAGCGCTGTGATGCTTGAAAAATAAAATTGGGATACGGACAAAACACCGAGGGGACAAAACACCCAAGGACAAAACACCCAAAACACTAAAAATGGACAAAACACCCAATTCAAAATATAAACGTTTGAAGCGATTGAGGAAACGAGTGCGACGCGCCATCCGAGATCTCCAAGAACGGCTTCGCAATCTCTGCCTCGACTTCACCGATCGGTACCACTCGAGGTGGCAATTTCTAGTAATGATTTTCGAAGAGGTACATGTATGTAGATGTTGTCCATATGTGATAACCTTTGCAGATCGGTAGCTTAACGGTAGCAAACACATTTTCTTAACCCCACCCCTGCTCGTATTCCGAACTCAAAGAATGGGGGACAGGGGAATGGTTCCTCGGGTATATTAGTTATTTCTCTCGCTGAAGAGCTGAAACTTCACATACTTTGGAGGCAGAGCCAGGTCCATTAGCACAAGTTAACATACATTAATATTACCGTTGTATAATGTCATAGTGACGTAATAACATGTGGCAGCATTTATTGTCGAAATTTCGGTTGCTTTTCCAATTGGTTTTCCGATTCTGCTGGCACCATGTGAGGTATCAACTTTGATAAATGCTCTTTGAAGAGGTATTTGCATGTAGATTTTGTCAATATGTGCTAACACTTGCATGTCAATAACGTAGTGGTAGATATGGTACACTTTCTGAACCCTCCTCCCATCACATTGTGCACCCACATTTGGGGGTGGGGTATGATTTCTTGGATATTTTAATTATTCCTGTTGCTAGAGAGCTATAACTGTTCACCACCTGCATATGAGGTATTCGCCTTTTGTAAACAAGTTAACGGGGTTTGAAATGATAATTTTTATGACGTCAAAGTGACGTCATAACATGAGTAATAATTTATTTTAAAATTTTTCGATACTTTCGAAACATTTTGCTGGTAAATCTTGAGGTAACAGATTCGGTTCATTTTTTGTAAGGGGTATTTGCATGCAAATGCTATCCATCTGGGAGAACCGTTGTATATCGGTAGTTTATGGGTTGTTATAGTACATTTTCCGCACCCTACCTCTTTCTGTATTCTTAACCGAAGTTTGCAGGTAGGGTATGGTCCTTCCGATATTTCCATTATGGTTAGATAGCTGAAAAGTACCAACCTGTACCTTCATGCCCTTTTTTATTGAAGCATCTATTGAAACCTTCATCTGATGCTGTGATGACGTCACCGCGCCTGAATAATAATGATGATAATTTGGGGGTTATTTTATTTCCTCATTTTTACTTGAACCAAATGAAGTGGTAAATCCTGTTATGTTTCTTTGAAGAGCGTCAGCGGCCAAACAGTGACCGTACGGAAGACATGGAGAAGGACAATTAAGGACATATTCCAAGGTATTGCGACATTTCCATTGATTCTCATCCTGACTACCAATCGTCTTTCCTATCCGTATCTTCCCTCCATATTTTGTTCTTCTGTCATTATTGGCATGAATCTGACGAAATGGAACTTTCCTCTTAATCTACAATATTCGGCCTCCAGACTGTTGTTATAATTGCAATTAACCTTGATGAGTACAAATACTTTCTTAATTTACAAATGCTACAGCATATGGTAACCCTTTATGATGAGCTAATGTTGGCCACCTTAGAATTTGCATCGTTTTCAAGACGTTACCCTTTCTTTCCATCTTGGCTACCGATTGTTTGCTAATCCAGGTTGGTCAACGTGGTATCCCAGCAAATTCTGTGCTTTAGTCCTGCAAACGTGTTGAACGGGTAATCCACTCGATGGTGCCAACTGCAAATTTGTTCATAGCCAGAGATGGCCATATGTGTTAGATGTTTGTATTTGAAATGCAATGTTTGCTTCTTAAAATGCATAAACATTGTCCTTTAGAGCTTTTCTGAAGATTTTGATACCACTATTACCTCTGGGCATTATTCCGTGAAAGCTGCTGCCTGCTGGTGGCTGCATAAATGCATGCCCAATGGCCTCTTTCAGAGATTGCAAAAAATAGAAATACAGAAAATCCAATACCATCAACATCGTCTCCAAACACACATGATGGACCTACTGATGAATCTGATAGTGGCAAAATATCCAGGAAATCAACTAGGTGATTCCTTGATGACTCTAGCCCCGCTACCAGGCCATTCCCTCCCTCTATCTCTTCTACTGTCGAGAGCCCTAGCAAACGGCTTTTTCGAACGTAAATAATTCATTGATGACGTCGCGTATTCTGTCAGCCTATCAAGTGATTCGCTTTGCTTTGATCAAAAGTCACAGGGGTCCGGCGCTGAGGTCGGAATGCCAATGTGCGTCATTCAGGATCTGAGCCAAACAGAAACACCACAAGACCACTCCATGATTAGCTGTTTAAATGAATGTCAACTCGTCTCATGAGTGTTAAGTTAGACCATGGTATTCGCGATGATGATTCGTACCTGGATATATAACTTTGGTCCGAATGAAAACGAATATATTAAGGGAACCATGCATACGTGGTAACGTCATCATAGGCTCCGTCATCAATCGGATTGAAGCCGATACTCGATAGTGAAATGCTGCAAACCTGAAACTGGACTAACAGGCTGTGACCCTGCTCGACTGGGATGGTTGCTGAAAGGGAGTATCATATATCCTGCTAACATCTTTGGTGGAACATGTCAGCGTTGATGCAAAGAGTATGCCTACATCGTCAGCTGCAGAGACGGATAGTTCGATAACAATGTTCAGAAATTATTTTACTTCCAATCAAACTAACTGCCCATATGCCATTATGATGAAATGATTTGCCTTAAACTTAGGCACATAGATGACCAGGCAGTTTGGAAATATTGTTTGGAAGTTAAATGTAGCTAAATCCTTTGAAATCGTGTCTGTGACAGGTTTAGCTCTTCAGATAACCATACATCATTATACAAATGATGAATGGTCCCTGCATCATTAAAACTTAAGAAAATAAAAATCTTATAAAATCCCTTTGTCTCTTCCATCCACTGAATGTACCCTATTTAATACCACCCAGAAACGTGGTGGTAAAGTAACCTGAGTTTGTCTACGTTGAAAACTTCGCCTGTGCATTCAATAGCCCATGCTGATGTTAGCAATCTACTCCTGCCACATATTCGATATTCTGCTCCTGACAACAAGATTCTGGTTCCGTTCTTAACACACATTCAAGTTCTCACGCTGGGGCGCGATGTATTTGTGATGGACACTCAACAATCATGATGCATGTTGCACAGGGAATGTACTCTATGTCGAGTAGAAATTGTCAACACAAATAGTAAAACTAGATCGACAGTTTATTTTTACGCAACACTACCTTGAGTTAAATTTGCTCTCGCTCTCCCATCGTTTGGCATGTTTTTGCATCGAAGAACCTACTATTATTTAATCGATGGGATATTATTTTAATATAACTGTCCTCATTCACCCCCAAATGGCAAATAACACCTCCAGCTCACACTTATAATGAAAGAGATAAAAGACATGTATATATGTGTTACTCTGGCGAGATACTCTGCCCCATGGACTAAATGGCCGAAACCCTGAGAGGACTTGGCCACATCATAAGACTGTAATCTTCCACGTGTTAAACCTAGTCACAAAATATCTAAAATGTGCTGACCTTGTACTTTTGTGCTAAACATGTATTATCCATACTACATATATCCTAAACTTGTTTTGCTATTTTATTGATTTTTTTTATTATTTACTCTAAAATATTGCATCTTGATAGTGATATATAATGTAAAAATCATGATTGAAGAAAACACAAAGCTACTCAATATCTATTTTATTTGGATGTTTTGTCCTCTGGGTATTTTGTCCACTGGGTGTTTTGTTCCCTGGGTGTTTTGTCCTACACCCACAAAAATTATACCATCTCTGGTCCACGTTTCTGCATTTTTCTTGTCCCGTTTCAGTTGTCCCGCTTTGCTGGTCAATTTCGCACGCTGCTTTATGCTCGTTTATGTAAATTGGCGCGGTTTCTTGGGGTTGGGTATCTCTTAGCGCCTACCTCTTGCTAATAAACGATTTCCGGGCATTGTAAGTAGTAAATTTCCAAATAATTGCCCGAGGAGTAGATTCCCCACCGGATCTGTGCGATCTGTCGATATCGCTCGAAATTATGGAACAGTTAATTTTTTTGCCAATACCCAAAACTATTTTGTCGGTGTCCTCATCCTCAGCCTCAACGATCCCAGTCATTCGTACATTGTTCCGTCTGAGCATGGAATGATAGTTCAATAGATTTCGCCATCTTTCTGCTAGTGAATCAGTCAACACTTGAATTACAAAGGGGTCTTTCAGTGCAGTAATTAGTTGGAGCGATATATCCCCTACGTCTTTTGCGTCTTTTGATGTGACTGGCTTCCTGTAGTCTTAGTCCATAGCAATAAAGAAGTTGTTATTCATTTATTTGTCTGAATTTTGATTTCGACAAATTTGGAGATTACCCATGCATTATTGCAAAATCTGAAACATGTTTTCTCTCGCCCCTCTTGGCAGAAAGGAAAATAGACCACTGGACTGACCCTATGCTCTCGTTCAATCCTCACTGAATTTTGAGAAAAAAACTTAGTGAAGTAGAAGTAAATATATACTCGAAACTTTTCATTGACATTCACAAATGCAGGTGATGCCTCTTTTGGGAATGAAAAAAGAATGGTAAATACCAAAAACAGGTGTGGGCAGACACAGGTTTTTTTTAAAGTTATCTGTATATAAACTTGATATACTAGATAAAGATAAAAGTTGATCGTATGTTTTCAGGCCACTCGTTTTCAATGATTTGATTCACTTTTAACAAACAACTTCATTTTTTTAGAATAAGGGGACAACTTATTAGGGCTACTAACGTTGTATGTGGACAGACATTCTGTAACGTTAGCAACATTACATCGTCATAACTTTTTCTCTTAATTTTTGCTATGAAAAAGATGCTTGCCACAAACTAGATGATTTCGGAAAGAAAGCAGAAGGAAATTTCTTTTGAGTATGTTAAATGCCTATTAAACAAAATAAGGGTTATTAAAATAGGATATTACTGTTGCTAACGTTTCATGTGGACAGACAGACATGCCTATTCCAAAGACTTTTCACATACCGCCAGAATTTACCCTGATGAAGATCAGATAGATTATTTCTAAGTTCTGTTATCTACATGTGCTCCCTTACAAAAGTATCTTATAGGATCCTATAAGATTCTGAAAACCCCTGTAAGATTGTGAAAAATCCTATAAGATTCTAAAAAATCCGATAAGATTGTGAAAAATCTTATAAGATTCTGACAAATCCTATAAGATTCTAAAAAATCCTGTAAGATTCTGAAAAATCCTATTGGATTTAATAGGATAGGAATTCGATCCAATAGATTTTCCAGAATTATTGCAATTTTCCCACAAACTTTTACAGTAACATACCATTATAAATTAGAACTACATGTATACAAGTTTCAATGATATTAAATAGCTCTGGGAATATCCCAGCTTAAAGTTGGTTGATTTGTTGTTATAAACATATTTTATTGCAAATATTGCAATAGGATTAGGTACAAGTTCTTGCAACTTACTAGACCTTCTCCTAATTACAACAAAAGAAATTACAGTATAGTACATGGCTTAAAGAACAAAACTTGATATATACATATGTTTGTAAAGGGTAATATGGTGTAAACATTTGCGTAATGATATGTACATTTCACTTAATCGTAACTACGTATAACTTCTGTATGCTTGCATTTCATGCTTATACGATAGGCGCATATATACATATATTATTATGCATAGTAAGAATTCGGAAAAGGGTCAATATACTTATATATACATATAGACATACATGTACATGCACATATATATTATGGGAGCGACGTTCGGTCCTATTAACTCACTATACATATACATATATACATACTCCCATATACACACATATATATACATGCACACACACATATACATACGAAACAATAAAGCAGTCAGACAGCACCTTCGAATAATGCACATAGCATCATCATTACAATTAATAAAACTGTAGAATGTGCATGGGGTAAAGGGTGAGTGGTGTTTGTGGCATCAACAAAATCTGGCAGATCTTTTAATATATATGCGCACTTGCTTAAAGATAATTTCATTTTCCTTGTTATTTAGGCTGCGATTGCCAAACAGAATAAGATCTAGAGAGATTGGAAAAAAATCGTCAAGAGAGTTAAATAATTCCCTTCTTATATTGTCGTATTGTTTACAATAAAAGAAGTAATGATTTGAGTCTTCAATTTGCATATCGAATATGCAGAACGGGCTAGCCACCAGGCCACATCGGTGCAGATCCGCATTCAAACCGCTACAATCATTTCGAAGTCTGGCATGTAATATTGATAATTTTCTGTCACCTGAATTGTAATATATTGGAACACGAGGAATCTTTACTGTTATATCTGACATGAACGATGCAGTGGACACTGAATTTCTGGTGTTTGGATCAAGCTTATTCCATTCCTCAATCACTGATGGCACGAACGATTTTTTATACTTTTGTAGTCGAAATTTCGGAGTAATCAGATTATTCTGGTTCCGTAAATTGTAATGTGTAGTTTGGGCTATTGTTTCTGGAATTATATCTCGTAAATATTCCGGAGTTTGTTGAAAATTGATTTTGCGCATTAGTCGAAGTTTGTGATAACGTCTCCTGTTAATCAATGGTTCTAATCCAGTTTCTGTATACAAATTTCGTCTACTAGCATATTTTGTCATACCCGATATGATTCGTGCGGCTTCCAATTGAGTTTTTTCTATTTTTTCCGTTTCTGACACATTGCACCCATCCCAAACTACATCGCCA
This sequence comes from Hanleya hanleyi, assembly GCA_036873755.1. Taxonomy (NCBI): domain Eukaryota; kingdom Metazoa; phylum Mollusca; class Polyplacophora; order Lepidopleurida; family Hanleyidae; genus Hanleya; species Hanleya hanleyi. The sequence continues at coordinate 27,013 of JAVTVY010002504.1, forward strand.
TATTCCAAAATGGGTCTTACATAGGCTTTTATAAATACGCAGTAGATGATCTTTGCTTAACATATATTTCATTCGTCGCATAGAACCTAATATTCGATACGCCTTATTGCATAGTTTATCTATATGGTTTGACCAGCCTAAGTCAGAATTAATAATTATTCCCAAATATTTATGTAATTGGACACACTTCAGCAAAACATCATCGAAAATTATTTGCGGATCGATACTCGTTCTATTACTAAAATACATACAAACGGTCTTTAGAGGATTGAATCTTATAAGCCATTGTTTAGCCCAGTTTTTCAATTTGATTAAGTCACTGTTCAGAGTTTGAGCGATTTCGCTTTGATTTGTGCCGGTGCAACAGAGAGTTGCATCATCTGCATATAGTCGTATTAGGGAATGTAATGATTCTGATATATCGTTTATATAACAGATGAAAAGTAAGGGTCCAAGTACTGAGCCCTGAGGCACACCTGCACTAACGTCTGCTAGACTAGATTCGGTCTGGCCTACAAAAACTAATTGTTTTCTACCGGAAAGATAATCTGCTAACCAGAGTAGTAGATCGCCTTTCACTCCCAATTGTTGTAGCTTCAAAATCAGTCCCTTATGCCATACCCTGTCGAAAGCTTTAGATATATCACAATAGACGACACATGAATCTTGATGACTATCCAGGGCCTTAACTAATTCATGATACATTTCCACGAGTAAATAGTTGGTTGAGTGATGGGGTCTGAACACAGATTGGTATTTATATATTAAGTTGTTAAAGTGGAGATAGTTATATAAATGCTTAAATATGATACGCTCCATCAGTTTGCCGACACAACTTAATAAAGAAATAGGTCGGTAATTTGAAGGGTCGCTACGTTCTCCTCCTTTATGAACTGGAAATACCCTAGCTACCTTCCACCCATCAGGAAATTTATGCATTTGGAGGGAAAGGTTAAACAACATACACAGTGGTTTGGAGATTGATCTGGCCGTGCCCCGCGCACAACAGAAAATGGATTTTCACATTCAATTGCACTTCACATGACTCATCAATTACATAGTTAGTAGAAGTGCTGTCTCGGAAATACAAATTTGCAATGAAATGTTGTGTAACTGCTATTGAATAGAGAATAGCTTGAACAATGTTGTTGATAGCGTTACTTTAATTGTGGACAGAAATTTCATTGAGTAACGTTAGCAGTTTTTGAAAACGTTTTTTTATTTACATCTTAAATATTTTTGTTGATTTTATGTACTGAATCAGCCACACACACTTCATTAAAATTATGAGATGAAAGATGATACAGCTGACCAAATCCCAGAGAGGTGCCAACATTACACATGTGGAGACAACAGTGCGAATTAATCCAGATATTGCATTTTCACCATTTGGCTTTGTTGTACACTAAAAATGAATATTTTAGAACACTTACTGCTGAAAACAATCAAGATGTAATGTATTCCGTGGCATTGCAATTTGGATTCCGTGGCATTGCAATACTCGAGGAGTGAGACTTCGTCTGTCCTACAACACATGAATTCAATATATTCTTATCAAATTATTTTTAAAAGTTTTTTGTATAATGCAAATAGTGTATGGATTTAAATTAAATTTAGGATTTAATATGACATCTGTCACATGCCGAATTTCGGAAGAACCAGACGACACATTTCAAAGTTATTGCTTGAGAATTCGAATGAATATCTACAGAAGGATGGTACGAATCCTAGTGGCGCTACCTTCAGGCTGGTCTTGCTGAAACGCAATGCCAATAGACGTCTTGTCACAAGGAATGCATATGCCAAATTTCGGAGGAATTCGGCAAAGCGTTTGGTAGTTATCGCTTTTGAAGAATTTTAACGGACACGAACGGACCAGCACATGAGATTGGAACAATACCCAGTGGCGTCACCTTCAGGCGGATCTTGCCGAAACGCAACACCAACTGACGTTGTCGCAAGGAATGCATGTGCCAAATTTCGGAGGAATCTGACAAGCGTTTGGAAGTTATCGCTCGCGAAGAATTTGAACGGACATACACGGACATGCACAGAAGATTGGAACAAGACCCAGTGGCGCCACCTTCGGGCGGATCTTGCTGAAACGCAATACCAACCGACGTCTTATCGCAAGGGATGCATATGCCAAATTTTGGAGAAATCCGAAAAATCATTTGAAAGTTATCCCTCGCGAAGTATTTTACCAAACATCAACGGATATCCACGGACACGAAGAAGCGAGACAATAAAAACGATAATGAATGTGGCTTTGGGAAAATATGCGTTACTTTGATCAAGGACACGAGCATCGCTATTTACGCCACAAAGGTTCAACAATAGGCTTGAAAATGGATGACGTTTTATCCCATTTCCATCCCATGAAGTAATGCACCTCCATGAAAATTAAATGGCAGGTGGAGTTCATAATGCAATTCAATTACTCTGCCACCACCCTCATGTAACGCGGCATCAATTTCATTGTCAAGTTGAACGTGACATCCCTGGATCGTCATAATCTGAAAACCAACATTTGCTTTGGCATGTCGGGTGACATAGGAATACACGCCTTGCGGCACATGTAAGGTACGTTGACAATTAAATTATTACGGTTTTTACAACAGCGTTAACTTTCAACATTAGCATATTACTTTTAGAATGACAAAGGATTTCGAATGTTCATTCCATCGCAATGAAGACATTTTTCGGCAGTACGCTGCTCTTGTCCATTACTACGGTTCTTAGTCGAGCGTTGTCTTTCAGCAGAACCCGTTGTCTTTTGTTGTCGAATGTTTAGTCCTATCCAACTGATGTTCATTTTCACCGCATTCGTTCATGGAGTTGGCCAGACAATGAAACACTTAAATCAGCCAGCACGGCATGTAGTGCGGCGTCAAATTTACTTCAGCTGCCTTTTCAAAGAATGAATGTATGACGGTGTGATTGTTGTGTGTCGAACCGCAATCAAAAAGCAAATTTATAGTATCCTGTTGTCTGTTGAAATACATTGCAGTGTAGAACGAGAACGGAGCAATGCTGGACAAAGTCTTTGCTGTCTTGAAATGAACATTCGAAGATGTGTCTAAAAGTAAACGCCTATCAATGAAAATCCAAGCTCAAATAGGAACCGTGATATTGCGAATGTTTTATTTGATATGCAGTGCAGTAGACGAAAAAAATTCGATATTTCCTCTTTCTGAACCAAAATCACCAGTCATATAATATTATCATATCTCAGAGAAGCATGTAGACTTTTGATTGGCTGACAGACCTCATGTGTGATGCTGTATTGTCAACTTGCTGGTCGAATATATATCGTATACCCCCGTCGCCAAGGGCAACGAACAGGTGTTCACTAGATTCCATCGTCTGCTAAACAAAATGGCTGAATCAGGCAAACGTTTCGCGTCTCACACGGACGATGAAGTTGTTGAAAAGCGGGCTAATATTATTCCCAGCAACACAAAAAAATCGAACAAAGCGTCCGCCAGAACTTTGAAGTATTACCTGAAAGAGAAGGGACAGAGTGAAGAATTCGAAGGATTCTCGGCCGAGAGGTTAGCAGAGGTACTCAGTCATTTTTATTTGGATGCCCGAAAACAAGACGGAGAATTGTACAAAACATCCACTCTCGAAAACTTTCGACATTCTCTGAATCGTTACCTGAAGGCCCCACCGTATTTGAAAACTTTTGATTTGATTAGAAATTCGGAGTTTAATGAAGCCAACGAGTGCTTCAAAACCGCACTTGCAGAGTTGAAGGCATCTGGAAAAGGCGACACCGATCATTATGAGCCCATAAACGAGTCCGATCGTTGTAAACTCTACAAGTCTGTTCTCATGTCCCCAAAAACCCCAACTGGGCTTGCAAATAAAGTTCAGTTCGATGTACGTCTGTTCTTCTTTAGAAGGGGAGTGGAGAATATGGAAAAGATGACAAAAAACACATTCATCATCAAGCGGGACCCGAAAACTGGGCAGAGGTATGTGAAAAAAAAGGAGGATGAACTCACAAAAAATCGCCGGGCCCAGCAAAAAGAGGGTGTTACCGGATTCATGCCTGAAGAAGAAGGTTCCCCGTTCTGTCCTGTTGCTTCATTCGAAAGTTATATCTCCAAACTCCATCCGAAATGTGATCGCTTGTGGCAGTACCCGGTTGATAGTTTCCTCGACGACGATAAAGTTTGGTATTATAACAAACCTATTGGGAAACACCGCTTGGCAGCCTTCATGACCAACCTGGGCACTCGTCTGAAACTTTCTGAACCATACACTAACCACAGTATACGAGCAACCGGCATCACCATCCTTGGTAGAAACAACTATTCAGCATCTCAAATAATGGCTGTCACAGGTCACAGATCTGTCTCGTCGCTGTCGGTTTACCAGCGAGTAAGTGATGGCGAGAAACTGCAAATGGGCCACACGGTTGCGTCAGTAGCCTTTCCTGACACGATGGGTTCAACCCGAAAGACGATTACCGGTACGCATACACTTCCAGTAAATGTTCTTGTCAAACCCCATCCTGCAGAAACGGTGACATCATCTTCTCAGTACCCTGCACCCACGTCAAATGATGCCACGTCGGCCGTGTTACACACCCAGGATGTACGAGCAGAAGGTCATGCCGACGACTTTGATTTTGATCTTAATCAGCTGTTTTGTGAATTCGACAGCACCGCTGTCCCGCCCACATCGTGTGACATTCTCACAGCTATCCTGGTCGCCGCAAATCCCTCAGCGCCAATGTTCAATAACTGCACAATAAATGCAATCAACATCATCGTGCGAAAATGAAGCAAATACCTATACTTCTGCCAAATTGTGCAGGACAGTTTGATTTTTCCGATTTTTCTCTCGAACTGTAAATTTAAGTCAGTTCATGTTGGTCCTTCTCCTGTGTGATGTTATGGAAACATGACACAAGTGACACTGTCGAGTGACACGGTGTTGAATTATAGACAGAATGGAAATGTAACAGTTCACACGTGTATTTGAAACTTACATATCCACGCAACAGATGTGAATCCGGAACGGGTCTTTCGATGTATTTATTAACAAAAGGTATATAATCTAGATATTATACTCGTCGATGGCTATTAAATATTAAATATGAAATTGAGATTAAGCTTAATGTTCCAGTATTTTATACGTTTCTGATTTTCAGAATAGAACATAAGAGATGAAGCTGAATTTGAAGTTAGATTGTTCATTCTTTATCACCGAAGCCCACCGGTATTTCACACGGAAACCGGGTTCATTGTTCACGGATTACAGTATTTATTATCCCTCAACCTAAATCGTAGCATTTCCATTGGTCAGTTTACTAGGGTGTACAAATCCGTACACCCGGATCTTTCCATGTCGGCGCCCGACCGGTCTGACCGATCACGTGACCAATCACCTTAATGCGGTATACTGATCCATGTTGGACGGTGTGGCCGAACGATCCCTCTAACGGAAGGGCTCCCAGGGGATCAAAATTCACGATTCACGTGCGAAAGCAGACATGGCGGATCTCTACTTCAAGACTTTCAACTTAAATTTTCCACTATTTCTGGAGTGAGATACCATGATATTGACCAGAATACCATCATAATCTGAGTATTCTACTTCTCGCATGTCGAGAATATAAATATAACGAACATGAAACGTTTTCTGGCCACGCGAAAATTATGCATAATCGCTACCGAACCAGGGTCGGCGAGTTGTGCGATTTCAAAGATCATTTCACGAAATCAACACACACTATTATACACAACCGTTCATATTTGATGAAAGGAAGTCTTGCTGCATCACGTTCAATCAATCTTTTAGACACACATACCTTGTAAATGGTTATATTTAGGGTCAAAATTGAACACTGCCACAGATCGGCGTCCGTGTTGCGCGTCTACATTACTCGCGTAGACAACGCGTTTTGTCAAAATGGAGACCGGTTTCGTAAATGGACAGACACATATGCTGAATTTCCGTGGTAAAGTTTCAGAAAAATTGCCTTTTTAACTCTATAATTCGATATTTTAATTAAAAAATGCTTTCGGGATAATAAATTCGTTATTCAGGTTTTTCCCAGGGTGTATGAAAAGTTATGACCCTCCCTGAAACTCAAACTGTATGAGTTTCAGGGAGGGTCATAACTTTTCATACACCCTGGGAAACACCTGAATAACTAATAATGTTATCGTTATCTTTGCTCCTCCCTTAGTACGTTTTAAAGATGAGGATTGTAAAAATGATACATTTGTCTTTGTGTTCATTTTTTCCGGTGCATGCTGTGGATCGTTCTGAAACCAGTGCAAGTCCGATCGAAGTCCGTTCCATTATGTCGGCCTTGAAGTCCAAAGTGATTCTTAATGCTCTGAGATATGATAAATTCGTTATACATCGCCCTTCCGGGGTAATACGGGATTCGCTTTGGTTTCTCTCGCCATATTTTTCCTCGGCTGCGCCTCGGAAAAATATGGCGAGAGAAATCAAATCTCATCCCGTATTACCCCGGAAGGGCGACGTATAACTAATAATGTTCCTTCTTTTACTAATAAGTTAATATAGCGACCTGAATTGATCATGGGAAATGGCAAAAAGGATAGTTCTTTACAGTTTAAAACAATTGCACCCAATATTTTGTTTTATCCCGAGCATAGAAACAATTTATCACTACACAGTATATACGGGCTTGCTAAAACCAATGCCGGTGGCCTAACTATACTACAAACTTGAATTGTATTTATCTTTAGCTTTTAGCTTTGACCGTACTAGGTCATGGAACGAGATTCTGTTTGAACTCGATCTATTTTGCAATCCTGTAAATAGAGGTTTAGACATAATGTACTAAATATCAACACATATCGCAATTATCCAAATATATTCGCCAGACGATGCATTATGTATAATGGTTTTGAGCTCGAACTAATATTGATTGTGGACACACGATCGGACAGAGGACAAAGCTTTCACTGATACAGCCATCAGAAACCAACATTAAACGGATAATTGTCAGTTAGCGTTATCCATAGTCAACACAGGCCATGCTATTTGCTTGTTCAGGAACAAAAGATTGTGTTTAACGGATTTGATAGGAAACTAAAAGTATACATAATTCATGGTCCCTTTTATTAACGAGCTTAGACAGAGAGTAAGTGAAGCAACACTGGATGTGTTCAATGCAATCTCCAATATTGTGGGTGAATTCCTCCAAAGGTGGCACAGTTATTCCTCCAAAGGTGGCACAGTTATTCCTCCAAAGGTGGCACAGTTATTCCTCCAAAGGTGGCACAGTTATTCCTCCAAAGGTGGCACAGTTATTCCTCCAAAGGTGGCACAGTTATTCCTCCAAAGGTTTGGCACAGTTATTCCTCCAAAGGTGGCACAGTTATTCCTCCAAAGGTGGCACAGTTATTGTTGGTGTTCCCATGGATACACCCACTATTGAAGTTTTCAATCGGGTAAAATGGCGCCAAATGGACGGCCTCTGGATTTATCATCTGTCTGTACAGTCATGCAAAGCGATACATCGATAATGTTCTCTTTAAAAATGTTCTTAATCTGCAGACAAGAGTATTCTCCATCTTACAAATGAATGTGAACATGAGAAATAAATAAGTAAATCATGAATTCCACCGTGACGGTATCATCGATGGGAAGACCTTTTTTTATTCAAAGCCATGTACTCGGAAGTTCCGTGGTCTAGTTTGCTATTCTATATGACATCTGTTTACGGATCCATGAAAAATCTACAGATAATCCAGCATTTTCAGTAAATCATGCCTCGAAATGTTCGTGACGGAATCACCAGAAACGGACATGACTCGTGACTAGTGTTGATTGTCTTTTTTTTGGCTGCTCTGTTTCAATCTGATTATTCTTATATGACATCTCTTACTAACATACAGTACCCAAAGATGATAAGATTTTTTTTCCTCGTTAGAAAAACGCGATTGGATCATCACAGAGGTTAAATCTTGTCCAGAAAATCGTGACAGAATCACGAGTGCGCTTTTTAAATCTTCTCGGTAAAAGAGCTTTATTAATTACACATTTTCTACAAAAAAATATTCCTAGGGTGAATTTATCACTTCTACTTATAAAATTAAAACTCTGGACTCTTATATTTACCAAGGTATACAATTCCCGTCACATGCATATCTTTTCTACAGATGTTTCAAAATAGTATAGTTTTCAGTAAAATGTAACTTTTCTTCCTTGACATTTTTCGAATTTCCTTAGTTCTTCAGGTTCAAAAATTGCGGGAAAAATATTTCGCGATTAAAACACATCTTCTCTGTTATCGACGTGTCCCCGGAGATCATAGGAAGCGAATAGAAAAAACAGCATGCTAATATATGGTCTACGAAATAAGGTGGAGTGAATTTTATGCGATGTCCGCTTTTTCGTGGATTTCATGAAATAAGTTATATTATACAACTGAGTAAACAGTTGTGTTTGTTTACCATATAATTCTGGTGGCCGTTACAAAAATTTTAGCAGGCGGAGGTAGTTTCTGTTCATCGAAATGAAGTACATGTACACATTGTCACATTATAGTAAAGATATAAAACCATATTCATGAGTCGACATACATACGGTTAAGGTGGAAGGTTCCCAAAATTCATATAAATATTATTGATAAAGTATTTCAGTTAGTTGTAATGTAAGTGGCAGATCTGACATGCAGTAGTCAATCGGCGTTCAGAATTTACGTGTCGATGCAACTTGCGTTGTAACTGAAGAGTTAAGTGTTTGGAACGTTCTTTAATGCCATTTTCGAGAGAGAAAGAATGAATTGTTCGTCAGCGGGATTCGAACCCACGAACCCGGTTAATGCGACTGAGCTATGACGACAATGCACACAATGAAATACCGAAGGAGGAGGTTGTCAGGGACAACCCACGGGTGTTATACCTGTGAACCGTCATCACTCAGTTGATAGAGCATCGGCGCGTTCAGCCGGGGTCGTGGGTTCGAATCCCGCTGACGACCAATTTATTCTATCTCTCTCAAAAATTATTTCAATTGCACATATTTGTATCCACATGGTATTTCTCGACTCTCTTTACTACGATCCCTTATCAGGGCATTATTGACTGTCTTAGTTCATTAATAATATCGGTGTTCAAGACAACTGATCGCCGATATAATAATGGCAGAAGCCATAGTCTTTTTTAGTTCTACTACACAGAGGATATCATTCATGAGGTGTTCCTTTGTTTATAGAGTTGCTTGGTGATTTTCAGTTAAGTATTTGTGATGCAAAGAGAAACTAACTCATCAGAGCATGACCGCTCATTGCTAGGTAACATCAACTAATAAGGGATAATAAATAATGTGGTAAAATAGTATCAGTGGTCGCGTGCAAATGTTGAAAGCCTTGATGTAAAACGTATTTGCCGTCCCATCTCGGTGTTTGTCGTTAAACTACCACTCTATCGACCATTTGTTTGATGATTCCACAGT
>JAVTVY010002505.1:0-36267 GCA_036873755.1 Hanleya hanleyi
GTGATTCGGTCTCGGGAAAAAGCTTCCGCGGAGAAAAAGTAGTCCCTAGATAAAATGGTCCGATGGGGCCGAGTGAGGTATCAAAGTGAAGGTTAGGTGAAGGAGCATCTAATGGGCTGGGTGTGGGGTTGAAATATCGTCATTCTGCGCATGCGCGGCGGCCGAAGGGTATGAAAATAGCCTTTTTGGAGCTAGGGGAGCCCCTAAGGGTCCGATGGGGTCGAGTGAGGTATCAAATTGAAGGTTAGATGAAGGGGCATCTGATGGGCTGGGCGCGGGATTGAACTATCGGCATTCTGCGCATGCGCGGAGGCCAAAGGGTATGAAAATAGCCTTTTTGGAGCTAGGGGATTGACTACTGGTCCAGTGGGGTCGAGTGAGGTATCGATGTGAAGCATTCGTGAAGGGGCATCTGATGGGCTGGGTGTGGGGTTGAAATATCGGCATTCTGCGCATGCGCGGTGGCCCAAGGGTATGAAAATAGCGGTTTTGGAGCTAGGGGAGTCCCTAATGGGCCAATGGAGTAGTATGAGGTATCAAAGTGAAGCATTCGTGAAGGGGCATCTGATGGACTGGGTGTGGGGTTGAACTATCGGCATTCTGCGCATGCGTGGTGGCCCAAGGGTATGGAAATATCCGTGTTGGAGCTAGGGGAGCCCGTAATGGACCAATGGGGTCGAGTGAGGAATCAAAGTGAAGCATTCGTGAAGGGGCATCTGATGGGCTGGATATGGGGTTGAACTATCGGCATTCTGCGCATGCGCGGTGGCCCAAGGGTATGGAAATAGCCGTGTTGGAGCCAGGGGAGCCCCTAATGGACCGATGGAGTTGTATGAGGTATCAATGTGAAGCATTCGTGAAGGGACATCTGATGGGCTGGTGTGGGGTTGAACTATCGGCATTCTGCGCATGCGCGGTGGCCCAAGGGTATGAAAATAGACGTTTTGGAGCTAGGGGAGCCACTAATGGTCCAATGGGATCGAGTGAGGTATCAAAGTGAAGCATTCGTGAAGGGGCATCTGATGGACTGGGCGTGGGGTTGAAATATCGGCATTCTGCGCATGCGCGGTGACCCCAGGGTATGGAAATAGACGTTTTGGAGCTAGGGGAGCCCCTAATGGTCCAATGGGGTCGAGTGAGGTATCAAAGTGAAGCATTCGTGAAGGGGCATCTGATGGGCTGGATATGGGGTTGAACTATCCTGATTCTGCGCATGCGCGATGGCCCAAGGGTATGAAAATAGCCGTGTTGGGAGCTAGGGGAGCCCCTAATCGACCAATGGGGTCGAGTGAGGTATCAAAGTGAAGCTTATGTCAAGGGGCATCTGATGGGCTGGGTGTGGGGTTGAACTATCGGCATTCTGCGCATGCGCGGTGGCCCAAGTGTATGAAAATAGCCGTGTTGGGATGTAGGGGAGCCCCTAATGCACCAATGGGGTCGAGTGAGGTATCTAAGTGAAGCATTCGTGAAGGGGGATCTGATGGGTTGGGTGTGCGGTAGGAATATCATTCTGCGCATGCGCAGATGCAATACGGAGGTCTCGTCCAATCAGAAGCGAGTATTTCAAATCCGTCCCAGAGTTCTCGTCCAATCAGAAGCGAGTATTTTGACCCGGTGCATTATGGGACATATCCAAGATGGCGGCACGTATGTTCAAGATGGCGGCACATCCGGTGTCGAAAACTGGCCATTTTGTCGGATGTGGTCACTTAGTGTCGAAAACTGGACCCTGTATGACGTCACTTCCGGGTTTTTCACTAAAAACTACATCCAAACATAGAAGAGTTCCTAATGTTTCCTCTTAGACGTCCGTATGTTCAATCGCCGGTGGGTTTTCCCGCCCCGCCCCAGCGCCCCGCAGCGCGAGCGCGCGCGCGAGTTCTCCGGAAGTGCGCGTCATCCCCGGCAGTGCGCGCGCGGACGCGGGTCAAAAGGTCAAAGGGTCACCTCCAGGTCAGACGGTCCAATGTCCAATGAGACAATGTTGCGGCATCGCTATAGTCAGAGCTTGAGCACAATAAAAAATTCTAGATTCTAGGGGGATTCTAGATGAACCTGGGAAAGATGGGCAGTTCCATTTGGACCAATCAGCGGTCGAGAAAAAGAGCCAATCAGCGGTCGAGAAAAAGAACCAATCAGCGATCGAACAATCAGCCAATCGAATTGGGGTATTCACGGTGTGCTTTCGCTGACGTCCGCGCCTACATCTGGGTTCTTGTACACCCGGGTAATGTTTTTCTGGACATGGATGGGTTACCTTTGGCTCCATTCTAGGCCACTGATTGACTAATACGGTGTTCAAAGCCACTTTCATGCATTATGCTCATAGAACTTATAGTCATAATCTATACGTGTTGGACGAGTCTCTTCACTCACCGTATACACGTACCTCAATGAAATGCCCGCTCCAAACCTAGACCAAAGACACGTACTTGGTCGGTAGGCTGATTTCATTGGCTCTCTATTTTTTACTATAGTGCTCTTGCCTTCTAAACTTGATGGGTTACATTTTGATCCCATCCTACACCACTGATTTCAGTTTGACTGAATCTCCACATTGGGCATTGATGCATTAGGAATAAAACACACAAGACAGGGGTTTTTGGTGAGATCTCATTTTTTTTTTATTCAGTGAACAACAACAACGTGAGAACAACCACGTGAAAACTGAAGCCCAGAACAAGGGGCTTGTAATTAACTGAAGCCCAGAACAAGGGGCTTGTACATTGAAGCCCAGAACAAGGGGCTTGTAAACTTAAGCCCAGAACAAGGGGCTTGTCATTAACTTAAGCCCAGAACAAGGGGCTTGTCATTAACTTAAGCCCAGAACGGGGCTTGTACATTGAAATGATGGGCGGCCCAGTCATAGACGAGTACATCGCGGTCCTCGGCCTGGGAGTACTCGTCAAACATCTGTACGATAGTAGATAAGGGTCTTCCCCGGCATCGATGGTACAGGTAAAACAAGCAATATTGTCCGCACACGCCACTGGTCAGGCTTTGCAACGTTTGACTGTTCCAACACCACGTCTCTGTGCCTTGATCCATGAAGTCTGTTAAATCGGGATGGAGGGGTGGCAGACCGTACGGGTCAAAGTATTCCCCCTGCTCTTCTGTCAAGTACACGGCCACCCAGTGTTCACCGGGTCGATCCATCGGGTCCGTGTTGAGAACGTAAGCAGCCGGATACATACGGTCTAATGGAAACACATCTCGGGCGAACACCCCTTGAAAGACCCTACGTGTCTCTGGGTCATTCTCCAGCACGGTGGTTATCTGCTCTGTATCCATGTTAGGTGGAGAAGTCACACAGGACGTTGCGCGCCTTGTCCACTTGAATGATGTTGTCAAACTCGGCGTAGCAGATCACATTGACGGTGGTCGCCAGGGCTCGTGCAAAGTGGATTTCCAACCGTAAGTTGCCTTGCTTGGTCAGGGCCAGCTGATGGTCGTTCTCTAAGGTGGGGGTCAGATCGAAACAGAACAACGTGTATCCGTTCGCGTAGTCCTCCCGACTGATCATATTCCCTTCGTCCTGGTTGATTTGACCGGTGGCTGTAAACAGGCTCTGATAGGCTCGAATGAAATTCCTCCGCCCAAAGTTCGGGTTAAGGCCGTGGCTGGCACCTGTTGTCCATCCACATGCAGGGCCACAAAATTGATGCCGAAATGTTTAAAGTTAAACGGATTCTCTGGGTAGGCTCCGCTGAAACTGGTATTTTCCACACAGGCCAGGATCAATCGCTTGGGTAGTTCCCCCAGGAACAGGTTTTCTTTGTTGGCGCCCATATTTCCAGCAGGCACAGAGAACACTTTGGTTTGTACACGTCGGATAGGGTACTGGGCTGGTTTTGTTTCCAAGGCTTTCATGTGTCCCAATTGAACGGCTGGATTCGGTTTCACTTTTCGGACATACAGGACTGCGTCTTGGATGACAATCTTATAGTCCGCTACATGCCCCTCTACGTTAGTGGCCATCAAGGCGAAGGTGGGAGGCGCCCGTATCAGTCGGATTTTGATGGGGGTCTTGTTCAAGAGGTACCGGTCTTGCATGAACATGTCTGCATGCAGTCGACCCATCATATCCACCGAGGCACTGTTCGCAGTGAAAGCCTTCCGTTTGTTATATCCCCCATTGTCCGCCGTGTCCATGTGCTCGGCCGTGTCCTTGTAGAATAAAGCGGTTGTCAGCTGAGATTTTTTAGCCTCTCGGCCATACGACAACAGTGTCTCGATGTAGGCTCGATAGGGGTACGTGTTGGTGGAGTCACTGATGAGTTTGTCGCTGAGAAAAATATCCACCTGCTGAAACATCGAGTGCAGCCAGAGATTCGTCGGGCCCACCGTTGCTTGGTCAACGATTCTGGTGCCAGCTCCATTGACCACCTTGGCTTTCACATACAAGTAGGTATGGGCTAAATCCACATAGGCCGTATCCGCATTACTGATGGTGAACTCGATGGGCCCGGTTTCGTTGATGCTGGAGAGCGGGAGATGCTCCACCCATAATCCTTGTTCGACACTGGTTTGTGTGGGCGGCACGGTCCACAAATCAAATTCACTGTTGGTGGAGGGGCAGGACTCGGCGTGGATTAAGGCCATGTTTTAAGAAAAGATATCCCGGGTCTTCTTGGATGTGCGCCGTCGCTGGGTCGGTCGTCGACTGGTGCGTGATCTCGGTGGGGCAGCTCTTTTATTCCCTACGGTGCGTTGTGCTTTGGCCACCAAGACGCCTCCCGCTTCTTTGGCCCGTCGTTTCAAGGCTTGTCGGGGTGCCGTACCCCCCAAGACATCACCGGCCACTTGCAGTCCACTGCGTACCGCTTGTTTGCCGATTGCTTTCACCCCACGCGTCACCAAGGGCAGGAACGTTTTCACAATGCTGCCGAGTATGTTCCCCAGACCATGTCCTCGTTGCATGCGTGCACCGCTAAAGACCGGAAAGCCACCCCCGGCCTGTTGGGCATAATAGTCGGCATAGCTGCGTGCATCGCACTCGTAAGGTACTTTCATTATGCAAAGTGGGGAGCACGTGCTTGTCGAAAATGAAGTGTCAGCACCACTTTTCCTCGTTCGAATGCCACCGCTCGTCCCGTGTCATCTCTTATATCCACCGTGATCGTGTTGATGTCGGTATGTCGTACGGGCAGGTACATGATATGGTTGAAACTGTGGGTGACTTGATCGCCATACGTATTTTTAATGGGGACCACCCGTAACAGAGGTGTGTTGATATCGCCCACGATGTGGTTGTCCACCGCGTCCGAGTAGACGTAGAGTCCGTACATACCCGACTGCATATCCATCGGCATCTCGCCATGGTGTTGGTTGGGACCAGCGAACGTCTGTAGATCGAAACCCATCATTTGCTGTAGTGTAGGACTGAGTTTCACATTCACGGTATCGGTGACGGTAAGCTGTGCCTTGTCGTTGTGTACGTTGACATCGAAGAACACGTTTCTCTTGAAGCGCAAGGCTATCAGGCGTGTTGCACTATCCGTCACCCCCCGTAGCGCCTTATCATGTATCAGTCTTGACAGCCCACCCATGAACTCTTTGGGGGTATCGTATTGGCCTTCGGGCAGGGTGAGCCGGGTGTTTTTGCCTTCGTAGGTGACCTCGTACCACACTTCATTGGCTCGCACGTTGTACCACGAGTAAGGGTATTGGATATCCACGAGGGCACATTCCCACCGGCCAGGTAAATGTAACGGTTGCGGTAACTGGGTGACGTACTTGGCCACGGTGTTGTCAGGAAACACATCCAGCGAACTGTTACTGGGTAGGGTCAGGTAAAACATGGCGACTGAGCTGTCCTGCTGCTGCTGTTGGTTTTAATAGGTCTTCCACGCCTTGGGCGGTTGTGTCCGGCGTCGTGTTCGTCGCGTTGACTTGCTACGTGTCACGGCTCTGGAGATGTGGGGTGTCTTGATCAAGGGTGTTTTTTTATAGGCGCGAAAAGAAAGTGCCCGTTGTGGTGGTGTTTTGGGGGGTGACTCCGGTTCCCATTCGGCTTCCCAAGAAGGTAGTGGGCCACTCGGTGATTGCTGGGTTTGCTGCATAAAGGCCCAGCGGTGGGGGTTCCCCACCAATTCCTGTGGTACATGCATGTCTTTCAAGCCTTGAGCGAAGACCTCCCATCCTCGAGGATCGGTGTGCGATCTGCGTTGACGCATCAGATCATTCACTAAATCCGTCATGTGGGTGCCGGGACCACCTGATTCTGTACCAGGAGTTCGCCTTTATCATTCCAAGTCATGTTAGGATTCTGTTTCATCCGTTGTAATACCAGGCCAGCTTGTTTCTTGAACGAGGCAGGTACACGCTTCAGCACTTCGTCTTCCACCCACTGTGGGGCTGTGGGGGCTACCTCACCCGGCTGTTGGAGCGGTGCTGAGGTCAGCGGTCTGTCACGTGGTGGTGGTGGTGGTGGTGGTGGTGGTGCTGTTGCTGGGGTAGACAGGGTTTTGTATTGGTCCATGAACGTCATGTACCGTTGAAGCGTCTCATTGTACCGTTGTACTTTCTCACTGTCGCTTAACCCCGGTCTCTGTAAGATCTGTTGCATCTCTCCATCGAGGCTGTTTATGGTCTTCACCGTAGGTGGGACAGGGTAGGGTGATTGGAGGTTTTGCAGGAACCGTGGTTCGACGAGGACCATTTTTTTCGTGTGGTTCATTGTCGGCCGAAGAGTCCACCCAATACTGGACCCAACACGGAAGCGGCCAACGGTGCTAAGATGGCCCCGAGAAAGCCGCCTTTCTGTAACACCTTTTTCTTTTGTGTTTGAGGGACCCGCTTGTGGACTAGGGTTCGGAGACCTGTCTTATGCTTGGCCAACTTGGTCTTCTGAGCCGGAGTCAGTGGTACGTTGCCTTTTAACAGGTTGTACCCGATCTCGCACAGACAGCGTACAAGGTCAGGGTCCGCACCGCGTACAATGGTTCGGACTAACTCGGGTGGGGCCGTCTTCAATACACGGAGCGTGGGAGCGTGCTTCCGTACTCGCGCAGACATCCTGTACAACTAATGCTAGAACCCACAACTCTGCCCTTTTTATCCACCTCACAGACAAAGTCAACCCTGCTGTGGTATTCATTCTTTTTATTATTCCCCATCATCAAACACACAGACCCCAGCTGGGGGCGCCACTGTGGATGTGTTTACATTATTTTTGCATGTACACGTGGTGGGTCTCTCCGGGAAAGATGCCGGTCCGTAGTCGAAGGTGGTCGGGGGTGGCTTGCTTGAGGTCGAAGAGCATATACCCGTGCTGAGGGGTTGTGGCATCTTTAAAGGCTTCCAACGCAAACGGTGTGCGGCCGGGATACATCTGTCTCGCCAGGTGCAGCAGTTGAGTGGTATCTCTCGGGTTTTTGAAGACCACCAGGTAGTGGGCATTTAAGCTGATATTCCGATGTTCTTTGTTTTTACTGAACAGATTCTGCACAATGTAGATGATGCTGAGCCGTCGATGATGGCTGCCTTTGGTAAAGAGTTGGGTGACCCGTGCATCCGTCTCCGCCATGAGATCATCCACAACCACCAAGGTGTCGGGTTCCAAATCGGCCAGGTTGGGTAGGCCTTCCACGAACGTGATGTGGGGCATTGCTGCATACGCTTCCTGCCATTCTCCGTAACACCACACGACTCGGGCAATGGGTGGGGTGATCATGCTGTCGGCGTGTTGAAGGAGCTTCCTGACGAAGTGCGTTTTGCCGGAGCCCGTCGGTCCTGCGATGACGCAAGTGAAGGGATGCTGCCACCGAGGGTCCATGGTTTGAGGTGTATCCGTTGTCGTGGTAACACGCTCTTGTAAATTTCGTACGAGTGAACTGGAGTGGTGGTGGGTACAACGTCGGTCGTCGTTGTCTGTTCACGTTCAGAGATGGTGCTGGGGGTGGGTACAACGTGGGTGGTCGTCGTCGTTGTCGGTTCACTGTGAGGGATGAAATCCGGTAGGTGTTCAGACGTAGTGGATGTACTTGGTGTAGGTGTAGAGCTCGACGTGGCTTGTACACAGGGTGTGGTGGTGGTGGTGGCTGGGCTCGATACGACTGGTGCTCTCTGTAGACCCGTTTCGCTGGTGCCTGGTGTTCTCAGTTGGTTAAGTAACGTGCTAACATAGGTTACGTCGTAAAACACACCTGCGTACAACACACTCAGCAGGGTTAGCAATAGCACCCCAAAGCCCACTTGCGCTTTGCGCGTTTTGCGAGACGCTGTCTTCAGAGGCAGCTGCTGTTGGTCCATAGCACTGTGGTCGGATGTGGAATGAAGGAGGACGGCAGTGGTGTCTGGCTTTATAGTCGTTTCACCTGGTTGGCCGCGACCCAGGAATTGAAGGAACTGGGCCAACCTTGCCATTTTACGAAATGAAACAGTTTGCCACGTCGACGTTCCGTTTTCAAAATCTGCTCCACCGTGTAGTAGTCTGTAATTCCGTGTCGTAAAACGTCCCCAGCAACGTTTCGCCTTGGAGATCTTCCAGTTCATAGGCTCGCCGCTGTCGGGGTAGGCGCCGTTTAATCAGGAAGTGCTCATCGCTCCAGTTGGGCAAGTAACTTTTCTCGAACTTGCCCTTGACTTTACTGATCCGTACAGGGTCGCCGACCTTGTACACCGCCTTCGTCGTTCGCTGCGATGGCCTGGGGTACAAGACACGCCGGACTTGGGCTTCATTGCGTTGGGTCACGGTAATGGGGGCTCTCTCTATACTTCGATGATAGGCTCGATTGTAACCCCTCACCAGTTTCGGGAGAACATCGATGTACCGCCTTGTATTCTTATAGGTGAAATATTTATACATGCGGCCTTTGAATGTCCTGTTGAACCTCTCCACCACGGAAGCCTTGGTCTCGTTGTACGTATGGAAGAAAAACACCTTCTGTTTCTTGAGAAAGGCTTGGAACGGTCTGTTGAGGAATTCCGTGCCTTCGTCGGTTTGCAAATACAAAGGTTTGCGCCCGGTCTTGAAGATGTCTTTGAACGCCGCTATGAGATTTGCCCCCGTTTTCGTCCGGATGGGTACCACCCACGCATACTTGGATAGGATATCGATGCACGTCAAGATATACCGATTCTCATCGTTGTGTTTGGCAAAGGCGCTCATATCCACCAAATCCGCTTGCCACTGGGCATCTATTCCTCCCACGATGACCCGGTTCCGTAGAAAATGGCGACGGACAGATCGATGTAAGGTATAGGTGTCTTGTCTTCTTAACCAATCTCGGACTTGGGCACGTTGTACCCCCTGGGGTTTGGCCGCTCGAGAGAGAGCCGTCAATGCACTATAGGCTGCCGGACTGTCGGGACTGTAGTATAAGTTATCCAACACCTTCTCCCAGCGCTTCATGGTGACAAAATGATGATGGACCCTGGCTCTATCGTTTATTTATAACGGGTATATCTTGGGCCTGAGTTTCTTTCTGATTTTCTTCGTGGACTTCCACAGTGGCCATGGTCAATGACCAGTCCAACTCGTCTGATGACCGCTTGATAAGCACTTCATCCACATCCACCACGGCATCTTCCAATGCAGACCATAGATCAGGGTGAAGGGTAAAATGCACTGTACCTCCATCTAGCCGAGCCAATTGAGCAAAGAAAGGGCCGCGTCGGATGTACACATCGTGACACAAGTGGATGAGGTCGCCGTCCAGTTCACCAGACAACACCCGTTTGAATTTGGTCCAGCCCTCCCGGGACAGACGAATGTGAGCCGGGCACGGTTGTGTAGGGTCCGTGTCTCCCACCACCTCCTCCATGATATCGACCTTATCCGCATACACGTGCAGGAAAACCTCGGGGGTCAAGCTGAAATACGCCAGTACTATATGCTCCGTCATGGTCAGTACGTGAATGGTACCAGATTTCACTGTCTCTCGTATTTATAGGGAGAACCCCGTGAGATCAAAGGATCAGGTGGTCATGTCATTGGGCTGACTGAGTGTAGCGGGGTAATCAATGGCATCGTCGTCGGGTTCATGTAGTTGTTCATAGGGTTCAGCCATTGGCCCCGCGGCTTCATCACGGATTTTTTCTTCTTCTTCATCGTTCTGGCCCGTCATGTGTGTGTGGGTGGCTTCATGAGGTGACACTGTCATTCCAGCCTCTGCGCATTCTATACATATAGTATTTTCTCCATCCGCTTTTTTTTCATTAGGTTCATCTAGTGCGTGTTCGATAGCATGAGCCCATGCCAATTGGTGGGGTGATCGATCGTCGGGTATAAATAACTGGTCCACCAGAGGGCCTATTTTCTCCAAGGCTGACCACAGAGAGGGAGTTAGGAGGAAACTTCGAGCCGGCTCTTGGTAGCGTCCCACCCGTGGGTAGAGCGCAGTATGGTATACGTAGTTGGCCTTGTCCAGGTGGATCAGGTGTCCGTCTAACTCTCCGCTCAACACCCGTTTAAACTTAGTCCACCCATCACGCTGTAGTGTCACCGTATTCGATAAAGTCTCAGGGGACGCCCTCCAATCCCCGCCACTATCTTCCACCAGAGTCACATAATCTTCATAAACGTATAATCCCACCTGGTAAGGTGTAAGGGGGAGGATGGCTCGTAGGACGGATGACATGCTTGGTCCAAATGTCGAACGGTGAATGCCACACACTCTGTCTGACCCTGGTATTTATAGTGTCAATACCACAGCGCCAGGGTGAATAGGGCACAGACTAGTATGAGGCCAACCAGCCGGTGCTGGTTGCGGCGTGAGCGCTCGTGGTCCATAGCCCGAGCATCAAGGATGGCTGTCATAGTCCAGTAGTGGTGAGTGATGGCACGCCTCTCCATCGAGTGCACTCTGTGGAGGACCGCTTCTGTGAACTCGTTCAGGATCTGGCGTCGTCCCTCGTTGTCGACGCCATCTGCAAACATGGACCGGACCACTGCTCGGTAACCCGTGAATGAATTCACCACGGTGGCATACTGTAAAATGCGAGTCGCATGGGGCTGGGTCTCCGCCATGGCTCTGTAGAAATGAAGGTGTGGGATCCAGAGGGACGTGTTTTATAGACCAGATGTAGCTCTACGGGTATAGTCCGTGATACGTACTATTCTGATGGGTTAGTCCAAAAAAGGGAGCAACAACAACAACAACAACACAGATTACAGATCAATCCTTTTATTATGCGTGAACAACATAGAAATGCATGTACTGACCTGTCTGTGGGAGGTTTCCCACAATGGCGTTCACCTTCGCGTCTTTTCGTGTACGTCCGTGTCTTTTCGTTAAAGTCCGTGTATCTTCGGTAAAGTCCGTAGGCATTGGGCAAGGAAGCTTTTTCCCGAGACCGAATCACCGCCAGACATGACTGCATCACCGCGGATGAATACATTCTTGCACTCACTCACACCACAGGTCGAGTGAGGTATCAAAGTGAAGCTTAGGTGAAGGAGCATCTAATGGACTGGGTGTGGGGTTGACATATCGATAAAAAATGGATATGACCTTGAACTGATCACGTGACCTCCCCGTGATGACAAATACCCAGAACCAAGTCAGTACATGCATCCCATAGTCCCAGGTCAAGTTCAGCCCCATATCCAGCCCATCAGATGCCCCTTCACGAATGCTTCACTTTGATACCTCACTCGACCCCATTGGACCATTAGGGGCTCCACTAGCTCCAAAACGTCTATTTCCATACCCTTGGGTCACCACGCATGCGCAGAATGCCGATATTTCAACCCCACGCCCAGTCCATCAGATGCCCCTTCACGAATGCTTCACTTTGATACCTCATACGACTCCATTGGCCCATTAGGGACTCCCCTAGCTCCAAAACCGCTATTTCCATACCCTTGGGCCACCGCGCATGCGCAGAATGCCGATAGTTCAACCCCACACCCAGCCCATCAGATGCCCCTTCACATAAGCTTCACTTTGATACCTCACTCGACCCCATTGGTCCATTAGGGGCTCCCCTAGCTCCCAACACGGCTATTTTCATACCCTTGGGCCACCGCGCATGCGCAGAATGCCGATAGTTCAGCCCCATATCCAGCCCATCAGATGCCCCTTCACGAATGCTTCACTTTGATACCTCACTCGACCCCATTGGACCATTAGGGGCTCCCCTAGCTCCAAAACGTCTATTTCCATACCCTTGGGTCACCACGCATGCGCAGAATGCCGATATTTCAACCCCACGCCCAGTCCATCAGATGCCCCTTCACGAATGCTTCACTTTGATACCTCATACGACTCCATTGGCCCATTAGGGACTCCCCTAGCTCCAAAACCGCTATTTCCATACCCTTGGGCCACCGCGCATGCGCAGAATGCCGATATTTCAACCCCACACCCAGCCCATCAGATGCCCCTTCACGAATGCTTCACATCGATACCTGACTCGACCCCACTGGACCAGTAGTCAATCTCCTAGCTCCAAAAAGGCTATTTTCATACCCTTTGGCCTCCGCGCATGCGCAGAATGCCGATAGTTCAACCCCGCGCCCAGCCCATCAGATGCCCCTTCACCTAACCTTCAATTTGATACCTCACTCGACCCCATCGGACCCTTAGGGGCTCCCCTAGCTCCAAAAAGGCTATTTTCATACCCTTCGGCCGCCGCGCATGCGCAGAATGACGATATTTCAACCCCACACCCAGCCCATTAGATGCTCCTTCACCTAACCTTCACTTTGATACCTCACTCGACCCCATCGGACCATTTTATCTAGGGACTACTTTTTCTCCGCGGAAGCTTTTTCCCGAGACCGAATCACCGCCAAAACCACGGCCAAACCGCATCACCGCGCATGAATACATTTTTTTTTTTTTTTTTTTGCCGGAACTTTTTTTTGCCCGAACATGCCCGAACATGCCCGAACCACGCCGCCATCTTGCTTTACAACATGGCCGACAGCCGCCATCTTGCTTTACAACAGCACCGACAACACGAACATGCCCGAACATGCCCGAACCACGCCGCCATCTTGCTTTACAACATGGCCATCAGCTCAACCAATCAAAAGCCTCGTTACAAACCATCAAGTTGTGACGTCAATTGCTTTACAACATGGCCGACACCCGCCATCTTCATTTACAACATGGCCCACACCTCAACCAATCAAATTCATCCTCACACTTACAGCTCAACCAATCAAAAGCCTCGTTACAAACCATCAAGTTGTGACGTCATAGTTACATCCGGGGAAAAACTTCGCTAGGTTGCTCAATGACTACTACTCCTGTTCATTGATATCCCCTTTAATTTTCTTTGGTTTTCAGTGACTGTGTAGTTCTGTGTATGACTACCATCATAATAAAAATTTGAATAAAACACGGCAGCTATTTGGTTCAACCACGGTCATTGTTTTACTATTTTCTGTGATTAAAACAATCAACATTCAACATTCAAAGACAATGTATCTCGTACTCAGTAGGTTTGTTCTTCAATGTGTGAGATCTGTCATTGGTCTTGAATCTTATGCTTAAGATATGCAATGCATAAGTATTAACAGGCATAAACAGGCACAGTGGAAGAATTGGGAGGGGGGGGGGGCGGGTGTGTGCGGGGTGTTGGGACCTACTATTCCAGCACTTCAGGTAAGGGTCCAGGGGCCGCTGGATTTCTAGATCTATGGAGATGCATTCTGACCATTTTTTGATGAATAAAAGCACAAATCATCACTCAGTTACCACTGACAGTTTTGGTTGTTTTATATGGACGTCCCAATACATTTCAAAAAAATCTAGTCATAAAATGGCATGTTCTGGAACATTTTGACAGCAAGACTTCGGTTGGGGAATATAGCATACAAGCGTCTAGTCCGTCATTCATAATTCAGCCGTCGTCCATTAAAGAATATCCGCGTCCATAATCCAAATACCTATTCCATATCCATACAAAAGTATTAGCACCAAATTCAAAAAGACAATCATAGTATACATAAACATAGGCTAGTTTCCTGCAAGAGAGAAGCGGTCAACAGTTTTCAATGATGCCGGCAAGACATCATGATGTTCCAAAAATGTAAAATCCGTATCGTTGATCAGTATTCTTAATCCATAATCGTTGTAAAGTCGTCTGTCCATATATGAGCGTGTGCCACAAATTCTCGTTTAGATTGAGGTAAAAAAAAAGGTAGGATTTTGAAGTGGAACTGCTTATTCTGCTAATGCTATATGGTATGTTCCTCTTGAGTGTTTTTATATCTAAATTTAATAAAATGGTGTTGCGTTCGGGTGCATTATACGAAATATTATGAGTTCGAAGATATACATCAAACCGAACTAATTTTCTTCCCCTGTTATATTGAGTCCAAGAGTTTCCGCCTCATTCCCACTCCCAGTTTCTCCTCTGAGTCTCACTGCCGTGGAAGGTACAGAAATCCCTTTTCAGAGACACTATTACCAGAGAATATTCCCGATTGCTCCTCCCCCAGGGGTATGTGCCCCACGCTCTCTCCCATCCTAAAACAAATGATAGCCTAATAGAGGGTGTACCCAAATTGGGGACATCTAAAGATCAGTGCATACCAAATTATGTTTTACACATGTATTCGGGGGAAATGCTCTTCTTCGTGTTTCACACGAGTTTTCATCGTAATTTTCACCATCGCGATTGGCGGCATATAGAGCTAGCCTGTGAAACGGAGTTGTGCTCTGTGGAGAGTTTGCTGATACTGACATAAGAATGTTATAATGAAGGTTGCGTAACATAGGTTACCAAATGGCATCACCGATCTTATTAGATTACGACACAAAAACGAGTCAGTATCATATATAATAATATCGTCGTAGAATTACGAGCTCCCGAGGCGCGGAGAATTGCATAATAATTCAGAATGCACAATCTCGCTAAAGATGAGCAATGAATATTGATAGAAATCTCGACCTCTCCTCCTTCAGATCGTCTATAGTTAAAACATTTACCTGGATCATTTGAATGCCTGAAAACTAGTACGGAACTTCAGCCGTTCAGAAGTACTCAGGTCTTTATAGCCACTATTTGAAAATTTTGAATCGGTGTGCGAGAAATGAACATAGAGCGCAGGGAAGAGAAAATCTTTTTGATCTTCGCGTACACATATAGGTGACGTCGGTAGACACAACAATATATAGACTGCTATGTCATCGACATCTAAATCGGCTATTGACATATAGATGCAACCCCGAGAAAAGGAGCTTAACGCTCACTTTACTCATATACTGGGGAAAACAAGTACAGGATACTCGTTTTTGATTTGACTGGGTTCGCGCA
Organism: Hanleya hanleyi; assembly: GCA_036873755.1. Lineage (NCBI taxonomy): Eukaryota > Metazoa > Mollusca > Polyplacophora > Lepidopleurida > Hanleyidae > Hanleya > Hanleya hanleyi. Next base: position 15,217 of record JAVTVY010002505.1, read on the forward strand.
GATGATTCAGATTATGGTACTATATATAGTCACATAAATTCCAGTTGGTACGAACTTGTGGGAACGGTAAGGATAGAGACGGAATATTTAGACCATAACAGAAGGCAAAACAGTTGATCAATTAAACAGTCGATCATTTAAACGACCCATTAATATTGATGATATCATTAAAGGTCTACAGTACATTAGTATATAACAACGTGGGCGAACAGATGTAGAATAGATCCGTTGGAACAACGGTGATGTGGTGACGTCACTGAAACTATATATCACATGCAGATTTTGAATTCGCAATTGTATACACGTGTTCTTTCAGTTTAAAGACATCATGGTGCTACCTCCGAACAGGGTTATCTCCCATTATGTCAGACTGGACATCCTTGCCAGAATACAATTATTCATATACCAGGCCAATCTTCTTTATCAAACATACTCGATATAATGGTATGTGATTCCACCCTGATATAGATGTGTGTAACATTTTGATTCCGATTGAAAACTTCTTTTTTTCAAAAATAAATTCCGGTGGCTCGTAACAAGGTGAACCGTATTTCGATAACCGATTAAGGCTACTGCTGCCCAAACATGGTTAATATGAGTTAGGCCCAATATTGCTGCCTTTTTTATGAGTAATTAGCAAAACACTTCAGGAAATCTCGTTGATTTTAGGCCGTTCTCTGCGCAATCATATGTCAGAATAGCCCTTTGTGGAGAGTGTCAAAAGACGTGTTCTTGCCCAAGATGGCTGACGTATGGCACAGGTACTATCCGTAGGACCGCAGCATTGTGTGGAAATTGATTTTGGTGGTGATTTTCGACATATCCGATCCGGATGAGTAAAACGGCATTTTCGGCGTATCACATTAGGCGAGTTATAGGAAACTCGTTCTATAGGGCTTTCCCAGAGTAGATCGGTTTTCTTCGTGGATTCCTCCGAAGTTCCAAATTGGATTCTTGGGTAATACGTATAAATATCAGTTAACTATGTCATCATCTAGATATCGATCTTGTCATTCAATTTGGAGCTCATAAAATACCACAGTTGCCTCTCCTTTCTCCAGTGTGCGTAACAAACTGGGATTCTAGTTTCCCCTCTGTTAAATGTTCTCATGCTTGTTATAGATACCGAAAAAACAATAACATACGGTGAAATCATAATGTATTGAATTCTCGCGGACAATGCCAATAAGGCCGTATATGGCATCTTCATTTTATCCAGCCAATTTCTTCTGTTGATATATCTGGACCCATCCAATGTTCAAATAACTTATAAATAGACACGAGACGTCACTGACCTCGAAAACATTTGAAATTCGAAATGGGTCGCACAAGAGCGTTATTGATTGGCTGACCTAAATAGTGGGCACCTTATTAGGAGGAAAGACGCCGCTAATAGAGAACGGTGTCACTCTACGTGACTTCACTCGCAATCGATGTGTACGTTCTGATTGGTTCTTCTGTCGTTTGTAGGTGAAATTTACACCTCGGATTTTGAAAACTGAAGGGGTCAGATAAATCGAGGCAGGTTCGAAGTGGGAACGTAGAAATTGGCTGGATAAAATGAAGATGGTATGTGGTCGCTACAAATGTACCCGATGAAGCATTCGTTCATTTGATTGGGCATAAGATAATACAGAACGGTCATTAACCTTTCACCGCGCAAGTATGATCACATTATCAAGCTATATACATTTTGCATAAATCCCGCCAGATACATAGGTTGGACAATGAAACAATAGTGCATCACGGAACATGTTTCAGTTTTAAAGCATCCGATAGGTCAATTCAAATTTTAAAAAATCCGCGATTGTAATTGGCGCGTGGAGAAAATTAGGAGAAAATTCAGCCAATCATAGCTTGTGTAACGGTTTATTCCAGTCTAGAGCTTATCTGATACATGAAGATGAGCGCAGATTGGAGTACACACCTAACATCGTGACGTTTCATTCGAAAATGTATCAATTTTCGGCAAACTGAGAATGAGCTGGTGATTACACTATTGTGGAATCTGTCAGTGACATGAAAACACCGATAAAATTGCATCATCAAATCAGCTGGCTCTGGCAGAGACTGGGCATTCTGTTGTTTATTCGGGTAGACCCCTACTGTTTGTTATTCGGGATAACATGAGAACGGCTGGCCACGCGAGACTATATATATTGTCTATTGGGGCCAAGCGTGCGTCGCGCGTCGACTTTCCAAAAAGCGACGCGCGACTTGACGTCACGTTTGAAAAACACGACGTCGCGTTTCAAAGCAAGACGTCGATTTCCCTTTCGTACGCATCTCTTAACAGTGCAAAACGCAATGCGCTGGGCGGGACGCAAATTGCGACGTCGCGTTCCAAATAATTCGTCGCGTTTAAAAAAAAAGCGACGTCGCGTTTCAAAACACGACGTTGCGTATCTTTCCCATCTCTTAACATTGTAAAACACGCCGCGCGACGCAAAAAGCGATGCCGAGTTTTGAAACGCGACGTCGGCTTTTACGTCGCGCGTCGCATTTTGGAAATTCGACGAGCGACGCACTCTTTGCCCAAATAGAACACCAAGTCAAATATTCTAAACGTATTTCATTGCAATTCTCATCGTTAACATGTTTAAATAACACCGATTGTGTAAATCGTTTATTTATTCGAGCTAAAAGAGAAATATATACAGAATCAACCGTTGATTTCTTACAAACACAAACGTTACCCAATAATTAAGATGGACAGACTTTAGTTGTTACTTGTGATTACACTCGAGCCGCGTTCACTGAACAAAAAAATAGATGTAACTGTCGGGAGTAGTGACAAATAACGTATTATTAGTGTCCAATACAACGGCATTAGGGAGAAAGGCGAGTGACCGTTGTATATGAAATTGTTGAAGAATGCAGAGTTTGTAACGGGCTCTCAGTGGGATGCTGACGTAGCCACACAAATAAACGATTTTAGTTTAACCAATTATCTGGGAATTGGAACAATATTGAACGGTGAATGGATCTTACAGGTTAGTTTCACAGTGAATACCAATATTGTTTCAAAAGATAATCTAGTAGCTTAAGGGAAAGCAATCACTCCAAATTGAACTACCAGTATTTTATCCGGATTATTTATATAGTCAGGGGATGCACAGTTTCTTACCCGCTTGCATTTTAATAAAACAAGAGCCTTTGGAAGTAGTTCTAGCTCACACGTATATCAGCAATTCCATGCGTAATCAATTATTCAATTTGCACAGCCAAAAAAAAAAATAGCGACTGTGTTGTATCACCAAAAAAGACGACGATTTACTAAGAGCCATTACCATATTTCATCATCAAGTTTATTTGGTGATGGCCATCACGGTTTTGGTGACGCGAGACTGATTGGCTGGTATACCCATTCAGGTACATCTCTTATGTTCGAGTAACGAAACAAAGGAGAAAAACAGTCTGTCTAGATACAACAATGAGGCTTTTCGTGAAGTCATGAAGCTATATACTATCATTATGTCGCTCCACAAGAGAAATGTAATTTCACCTGAAAATCCAAAATGACCGCCATTTTCCAGAATGGTCGCCATTTTTCAAGATGGCCATCAATTTCGGACACAGAGAATGACAAAATTTCGAACTATAGCGTTATTATTGTTTATGTGAACTTCGGTCAGACTGCTATTTTGGACATTCTTGCGTTATTTCCAAGATAATGGACCAATTGGGATGAAAATGGCCATGAGTTATCTCCCACACAGAACTGATCTGTTAACTATCCATTAACTGGTCTGCGACAGATTTTTTTGTTGATCGGTTCTTCCGTCTACGCGTTACGAGCATTGACAGATCAACAGAAATGACAGTGACGGTACTATTTTGGACACGTTTATTTTGACTACAGGTTTAACTGATTAGATCAGCCACTGATTATTGAAATGCTGTTTATTTCACTAGAGTTGAAATAATTTTATAATAAAGGTCAAAGTACCGTATATTTCACGTGGCGCCAAACAAACCCGGAATTGCCTGATGCATTTTTGTCACGTGGTCTCAACTGTCAATAGATTAGTGTTTCTTCAATAAATAAACACACCTTTTCTGTACTTTTGTGGTGAGAATTTGAGGTATATTTTTTTTACTTCTCGGCTGGTGAAATGTCTGAAAATTTGAACACTGATGGGTTGTAAACTTACTTTTCAAGCGTGTGTAAATTGTCTACATCAGTGAAAGCTGCGAGTGTTTGTAAAATAGCACTGTGACATATGGAAGCCGGGTGCGGTCACTCGCATCTCGCTATCTCACCCTTTCATTTCGAAGGAAAGAAAAACGCGAGATTACCTCGCGGTTATGTCGCGGATCGAGATTACGACTAAATTTGATCTTGGTTAGGTTGCGGCTAGGTCGCGACGCGAGATTTGGTCGAGAAGGCCAATTACAACGAGGTTCTCGACCTAACCGCCACATAGCCCTGTTCTAATCTCGCGTCGCGACATAACCGCGACCAACTCTCGTCGTATTCTCGCTTCTTGGCGACCAAACCGTGACCTAACCACGATGTAATCCGCGAAATCGCGAGAACACGAGTGGCCGCATCCGGCTTCCATAGTGATCAGTATATCTTCGAGGATACACTTTTCCACAACAATGTGGACTTCCTTGATAATTGACATTCCATTCGTTAAGAAGCAGCTACAGTAGTGACTTGATTAACATTCATTTATAAGTTATGGTTGGATGTCAATAATTTAATCAATAATGACCTATCGGGTGAAAAATTTGTACCCTGAACATGATTACGTCGCCTGTTGATATATAGGGAGTAAGACAGACAAATATAAAGCAGAGCTTAACTCAATTACTCTGTAATTTGATGGTGACATGGTGTGAGTGAGTGAGTGAGTGAATAGAATTTAACGTCACTTTCAACAATATTTCAGCTATATCGCGACGAACCAACTAAGCACCAACCAGCCAAGTTGCGTTCCTGCTACTTCAAAGAAGAAATCTTTGAAGCAGCATGGAACCAGACACCCACCATTCACCCTATCATTAAGGGATTTGAGATATTTATTCTTCTAAAAGCTTATGCGAAATCAGTTTAGAAATAGTTTACAATGATTTATAGTAAACTAGTGGCCGTTGTGGTACTCACCATTGCGAAGTTCCAAAACTGACTGGAAGAACCTATAATAAGGCCCCTGTTCCAATAAGTTTTCTTCTCTAATTTCAGCGCAATATTTATATACCATTGAATCGTCATTATCTCGTGATAAACAGTCATTCAGACACTTGAAAAATAGAAAAGTGAGAGTTTCTTCCATCAACAAGGGTTGAGGGAGGGAGGGAATTTGGCTTAATGTCACACTCAAGTTTGTTTCACTCATATGGTGACAGTCAGTTTGGTTGGTGGAGGAAGCCGGAGTACCCGGAGAGAACCACCGCCCTTCGGCAAGTAACTGACAAACTTTCACACATGGACCATCAACAAGGGTTGAAATCAACATGGTACATATACCTTAAATAACGTCATATGGAATTAACTCGGTTCCATGTAAAACTCCGGAACCATTTTATTACATTCAACCACATTCTAGCTTTAACACGTGAGCAGGAAGGAAATAAAATATCCCATTGGTTCCATATATAGCCACATATTCGTTGAGGCAATGCGATATTGTACATGTAGACGTTGTTCTTCGAGTGTAAGGTTATGCGATATTGTACATGTAGACGTTGTTCTTCGAGTGTAAGGTTATGCGATATTGTACATGTAGACGTTGTTCTTCGAGTGTAAGGTTATGCGATATTGTACATGTAGACGTTGTTCTTCGAGTGTAAGGTTATGCGATATTGTACATGTAGACGTTGTTCTTCGAGTGTAAGGTTATGCGATATTGTACATGTAGACGTTGTTCTTCGAGTGTAAGGTTATGCGATATTGTACATGTAGACGTTGTTCTTCGAGTGTAAGGTTATGCGATATTGTACATGTAGACGTTGTTCTTCGAGTGTAAGGTTATGCGATATTGTACATGTAGACGTTGTTCTTCGAGTGTAAGGTTATGCGATATTGTACATGTAGACGTTGTTCTTCGAGTGTAAGGTTATGCGATATTGTACATGTAGACGTTGTTCTTCGAGTGTAAGGTTATGCGATATTGTCCATTTGGACATTATTTATGGTTATACGATATTTTCCATTCAGACTTTGTTCTTTGAGTGTGACATAATGCTATTGTGTACATTTGAGCGTTATTATCAAAAGTTGCGAGGTCATGCGATATTGTCCATTTAGACATTATTTAATTAAGGTTATACGATATTTCCTACGTAGACTTTGTTCTTCGAGTGTGAGATACTGCTCTAGTGTCCATTTAGTCTTTATTATCAACAGTTGTGAGGTGATGTTATAGTGTCCATTTAGGCGTTATTATCAAAAGTTGTGAGGTAATGCTATAGTGTCCATTTAGGCGTTATTATCCAAAATTGTGAGGTAATGCTATAGTGTCTATTTAAGGGTTATTATCAAAAGTGTTGAGGTAATACTATAGTGTCCATTTGGGCGTTATTATCAAAAGTTGTGAGGTAATGCTATAGTGTCCATTTAGGCGTTATTATCAAAAGTTGTGAGGTAATGCTATAGTGTCCATTTAGGGGTTATTATCAAAAGTTGTGAGGTAATACTATAGTGTCCATTTGGGCGTTATTATCAAAAGTTGTGAGGTAATGCTATAGTGTCCATTTAGGGGTTATTATCAAAAGTTGTGAGGTAAGACTATAGTGTCCATTTAAGAGTTATTATCAAAAGTTGTCAGGTAATGCTATAGTGTCCATTTAGGGGTTATTATCAAAAGTTGTGAGGTAATACTATAGTGCCCAATTGGGCGTTATTATCAAAAGTTGTGAAGTTATGCGATATTGTCTACCAAACGTTTTTCGAGTGTAAGGTAATGCGATACTGTCGATGTAGACGTTATCAAACTTTCTTCGAGTGCATGTGATATCAACATTACAACTTTTTTGACACTATATATATACATAATATAAAACATGCAAATGATTTTCCAGTAAATGGAGTAAGGGACCATGTATGTTTAGGTGGGTAAATGGCCCCAGAACAGGTGCGATAGAAGTGCCAAATATAAAATATTACATATACAAGAAATTGTTCAGTTGGCATGGAGTACAATATTATATTTTATACTCAGAAAAGTTTCAAAGCATGGAGTCTCGAATAACATGGCCGTCAAGTAGTGCATTCGTGCAAAATCGCCAACTTTGAGCTGAAAACACGTCATCTTTCTTTCTATAAACATATGAAGATAAACGATAACCAGAACCAACTTGATACAGCATACTCGCTCTTCTTAGACCAAATCTGGTTCTGGTTATCGTTTATCTTCATATATTTACAGAGAACAATACGAATTGTTTTCACCTCAGAATCAACTATTTTGCACAAATGCACTACTTTACGGCCCTGTTACTCGAGAATCATGAGACTCGGTGTCTCGAAATTTTTCTGAGTATACAATATAATATTGTACATGCCAACTGAACAATTTTTTGTATTGGAAGTATTTTATTTTGGTACTTCTGTACTGCACCTGACCTGGGGCCATTTACCCATCAAAAAATAAGTAAAGGGAATATTCTAATGCTAGCTTGAAGTTTGTTTCACTTGGATGGACAACCACTCAAGGAAATTTGACGGGACATCTAGTTGACAATAAAGTAGAATTGTGAGTATTTGAAGTATGTCCATTGAGCAGAATAATCATTTTGTATTCATTAAATCGATCAACAATCCTAAGATTCTTATGGAGTTGGAAATTTGAATTTAAACAAACAGTCAAACCATGACACTGATCATTTCCAGTGCATATTCCGGCCTATCTGCGATTTATCGTCTGAGGTTCATATACATGATTAGATTGGTGCATGGCAATGGTCTAGACAAAAGTTCCTACCTGCTAGAAACCGTTGAAGGTAGATGCCCTGATATCCAGACCGACACAGTTCCTCTATGGTATAGTTAGCCAGTAAGTTCATGAAATGCTCCATGTATGTCTCTATCCCGCTACCTTCCATTATCGTGTGTCCCGTTCTCTCTCGGCCTTCAGGATTATTCCAAGCCTGGCTAGAGCTCTGGTCCCGATCGCGGCTTTCATTCGTGTGTATACCATCGAGGCCATTAATCTCCAATATCAGGCAGCCGTAAATCAACGTTAACGAAGGAAAGATAAAGAGCGGCATATCGGAATTAGTCCGAATAATCAGGGTCTATGTGACAATGATTGAACACATCCGATTTCAAAGCGGGGCGATCTGAAAACACACGGAGAACCTGAACGAGCGAGAACTACAAGCGATCCAGCAGTAACCGTAGAAATCCATAAGTGTTTATATACCGGAATACCGTTACAATTCGCCGGCAAAGTTTTTTTCTTTGTGGCCATATAAAAATCCGGGATTGGAAACCTTGGTGTCCTTTAATTCCAGTGATCTGTCCGAGAATTCTCTGTTCGGGAATTACTATATTGTGAATTGGCGATTGACGATCATGGGTCCTAGAACAAGTCCAATCTCATGTTGTACGCATATAGCCGTGAAACGTACAATGTTAGTTACACCGCGATACTCGTTGTAACATGCCATTTACCTTGATTGTTGCACAAAAGCGTAAGTCCGAATGCTTTGTGTGAAATCATTGCGCTGATCGTCTAATCGTCCGCCCACTGTGAAAAGCTGTTAAGAAATAAGTGCTATTTGTCCATAATGTTTCTTTTTAGTTTCGCAAAACAATTTTTTCCTATATTGACTTTCCACGTATGTACGATACAGTCAAAAATAATTTCCGACAATCTCCGAAACTGTGCTCCCTGGTAGCAGACAGCTATACCAATGTAACGACTGGAAACGTTAGAAAGCCCATAAATATTCCTGGAAGGTTAGTCTCAAATCTTGAACAACAAAGCTGCCAATTGGACAGCTCAAATGCGACACTGTGTATGAATAGTTGACATAAAATACATGGAACCGTCCCATCCGATTTGTTAAAACAGACCTCTTCTGTGAAAAGTTTACGAGCTGAGAAACTTCACCCGCGTCACGATAGAGAAGGAGAGCCCTTCACCGCATAATGGTCCACCGCTACATCCGACTAGACAGCCATCAATACGCGCATCAATGAAATAAACGATTTCTGCTAGGTCCAGTAGTGGACGGAATGTATGAAATGCTGAACTATATATAAATCTTATTAGTGTATGTCAGCAGGTGACGAGATATTTCAATTCCAGGCATCATTCACGAGAGCGAGTTCGTAGCCATAACCAGCCACATTTACATGAGATATGAGCCTTATATGCGAGCGAAATGGTTCACTGTTGTCAGCTGCACACGACTGGATCAGTTGGTTCATACAAGCCAAGTCCAGTTTGGATACACTCCAAAAATCTGAATAACGATCTAGAAATATAAATATCGTATACAATCTGAAGAATTGGGTTTGTGGATTGATTTCCAAACAAATACGCCATGAACTTCGAGGCGGAATTCTATTTTCTGTGTTAATTATATATTCATTATGTTAATTTCTGAGTTAATTCTATTCACTCATATATTCTTGATTATCTTCTTGGCTAAAGCGTCCCACAATATATCTTGGGTTAACCCTCTACCACAAAATTTAGCAAAATCCAAGATGGCCGCTATGATGACGTGACGGATATACTTTCTGGAAGTGTTTTCGGTCAGATCTTTGAATTTTTTATTTATATTTTTTTCCGCTAAACTGATTCATACATTATAAGTAATATCTGATATGAAATAAAATATTTTAGGCACTGTTATGCACGAAAGGCCGCTGTTTTGAATTACCCATGATCCTTTGCTCGGAGGGGTAAGCGGATAGGCTCAATATAATACGTGATAACCTGTGAAGTCACGGAGTACCAGCTCTCAATTTTGGGTCGTTCTGGAGAAAGCATGGCAAAGAGCTGAGCTGTTCATGTGTCTTTAAACCTGCTGGTCAACTCATATGGAATGCATATTCTTGGCCGATTCCTCTCGAATTGCACCAAACTAACTGTGGGGTCACGCCACTGTCGCGTCCCAAACTGAGGTCAGGTCAAGGTCGACGGTCAAGGTCATTGTGACCAAAGAGTCAGGAAATCATCGAAATTTGAATCACCTTTTGGAGGGAATACATCAGACGATAAGCCAGGTAATGAAATTGGCAAAGGTCTAACACGTCAATGTAATACTTCCCATTACCGCCCCCCCCCCCCCCCACACACCCCACAAAAAAATCGAGAAGGATGGATTTGCAACGAACTTCTGGAATATCTCACACATATGGCAAACACGAAACTTATTGAGGTAGAAAGGTCAAAGGTCAAGGCCAATGGGGGCAATAAATCCATAGAAAATCACATTTTTGTAAGTGCATTAGTAGGAAGTGATGTGTCGGGTATCAAGATTGAGGTAAAACGGTCATTGCTCAAGGTCACTGGACACCAGTAACTGAATAAAAACCTAAAGACTCGGAGATTGCGTTTAATGACGCGGCCCATAGTGCTAATTAGGCTGTTGTTAAGCCTAAAGAGTAGATTTTCTATCAAAAATAAATTCTAAAATCTGTACATTGCCGGATCTAGACCAAAGAATTAACATACGATAAAGTATGAGATAGCGATGAACGATAACGAAGCTGCTCGACTCTCAAACCATTACTACGGGTGGTCAGTGGGGCCAAATAATCCTGCAATTTATGCAAGGGTCCATTGGTGATCAGCATATCAAGAAATATCAAGTACCTCTGGGACTTTTAGTGCCACGCGAATAAAATTCGGAAATCTGAAATGCGAATTAATGGACCGAGGTTGATTTACTATCTATTTAACATAGATCTTATATTCTGAATAATTTTCTGAGATCGATTTTCGATGGACTGGTAGATAAACCGAGAGAGTAAAGCAGTGCAATTAGTATGGGCTACCGGCCAAAGTCATAAGGGAACTGGCCTTCCAAATTAGCTTAATTAGGAGGGTAATGCGGCGGGGAGTCCATCAGTGACGAATATCTCGCTGGCTATTGGTCTAATGCGTGCAACATGACTTTAATGAGGTGACTTTCGGTTACAGATTGGTTTATGATATATAGTCGGGTGGCTTAGTGCCAAAAAAAAAAAAAAAAAAAAAAAAAAAAAGAAGGATCGTGCACTTCAGAACAGAAGCATTATATTTTCTATATTTTCTGTGGTGATTTATTGAAGTTTCGAGAGCGAGAAAACCATTGGCTGCAAGCAACATTCCATCTTATTGGCATCAGACTTTATACCTCATATACTGTCAGGTGTTACACCGAAGTTTGGATGTCAAAAACTCTAACATTTGGAGAATGACAAAATTCCTGAACGGGGTCTGGATAGGGGAGGGGGTAGTCATGAGCCGAACTCCCTTTTGCCGCGAGTTCATCACGAGATGCATCCAAGGGACGTTATGCTTGAAATACCTGAAATCGGCTATGTGTTCAAATCAGGAACATTATGTTAATGAGGCACATTAGTGCGTTCTTCGGACTTTGTTTTGCAGCACTTCTGCCATGTGGTGCCAAATTTTTCTTTTGAAGAAATTCATTGATTTATGCACATCTATACATGGATTATAAATTGGCAAGATTTTTATTGGCAGCTTCATTCATGTTTATGGGGTAAAAGCCGAATGTTGGGCCCAAATATTGAATATCGGTTGCGCGTCAAATTGGCGAGGAAAGTTGATCGTATCCTCTCGACCGTCAGTGGATGGATCAGTAGCTGTAATGCACAGGTCCATACCCATACTACGAGTACTCAAAACTACAGGTTTTGGAGTCAGGGAGGAGGGAGTGGGTGGTATACAACTATAATACCGACCCATAATCTGTAGTCCCCGAACAGATAAGATCGATGGATGAATTTATCTGACCTATTTGTTAGACTATTATCTTAATCTAAAAAGTAGAGAATCGTGGCTAAATTCAAAATGGCGCCCCTCAGGCATTCTCCAAGATGTGGCTTACACACAAAGGAGATAGTGGCGCGTACAGTGTTATCGAAACTGTTCCAGAAGATCTGAAATACCTCCCGATTCATTTTGAACCTATAAACAGGGGACCCTGCAATCGCCTCTGCTGACTCACTAACAAACTAACTCACTCATCCAAAATACCCCATAATTAATATTCACAGAGTCGAGTCTTTGTAATTTGTGAGATCACCAACTCGGCCACCATGCAGACATGTATCTCACAGGAAAACCCTGCCATGAAGTACTTTGAAATACATTCATAATTTGTTGGAGATGTTCGCTGATTTCCTCTCAGTGCAGATCGAAATGTTTGATCTCGTCGCTTTATCTTACAATAGGCAGACTATTTCCATCTACCCTTCATCCGCACAAGCTGACCGTCGGTCATTCGGAACTCCCGAGCGGAAATCTACGAAGGGGACTGATTCTACGCTCGGGGGACGACAACATGAATTTCCTATGAATCTCCAGATGTGACGCGCCGGAACGGTTTAATACGCATGGCTCCGAAGCCCAATCACTCTCGCGGAAGCCTTAATCCCCGACCAGCAAATATTTCCCTGCGAGTCTCTGATTTACGTCAGATATTCTAAAACCTGTTTATTCTTTTCATTCGAAGCACGTTTCAATAGAAAACCATCAGTTTAAATGGTACACACGCCACGTATTGGCAAGATATAATTCCCGTGACGTCACTGACAGTTCCCTGACAGACCGAAACACACGTGACCACGCTCTAGTCCAATATGGCGTCAATGGCCTTCGAGGGACATCTCAAATCGGAGATCCCCGAGAAGTTGCGAATGACCGTCGGTAAGCCAGTCAATGTATTCAGCTATCACCAGTTGCACTGAAAAGCATGTATTCGTCTTCATTAGTTAGGTTATTGGATTGCTTGTATACCCAAGATGATGAACCTCAGCCTTGCCAGTGGTTGGACAATTTTGCATACAGTTAAAAACAAGACTGTGTTACGTTAGGATTAAGGGAGGCAACTCATCAACACTTCATTCTCGTGCGAAGCCTATGATCTACAGTGACCAGTGCTCGCCTGAACTCATGTTGAATCCATTTTAACCAAAGAATAATTAACATTTTGATACAACTCGAAATTATCACAGGTTGATCAAGAATAAACTATTTATTTGGTACTTAGAACTGGTAGAATGATGTGAATATGGAGTTGCCCGAGCCTCCGTGGTTGGTACATAGTTCATACTCGTACACAGCCGGAAAAATGGTGTTGGCCCAACACCGTAAAGTGGTGTTGAGAAATGGTGCTGATCACTGTGAACACTGTTCAGGCCAGGTCAACACCAAATAATAGTGTTGGTCAACACCAAGAAAGGGTGTTGAAAATGGTTCGACACCATATTTTGGTGTTCATTGATAAGTGCTAATACTGGCTCAACACCAATAAAGGGTGTTGGAGATATATGGTGTCAGTACAAAATGAACACCATTTATTGGTGTTGAGCTCAACACCATTTTTGGTGTTGATCAACACCATTTTTCTGGCTGTGTAGAGGGCTACACGACGACGCCTTTAGTTTTCCAATCCGACGCCAAGGGGCTCTGTTCTGAATAAGAAAATGAATAAAGACATGGTCATTAAATCGAAGAGTTGAACCTCCATATTTGGCACACAGACAATACACGTAGAGAGCTACACGATGACGTCGTTAGTTTACTGATCCGTCACCAGGGTGCGCTGTTCTGAATAAGGTAATAGCCATTAAAGTCCTCCTCCATGTTTGATACAAAGATTATACTCGAGTACGGCGATGTCGATCTCCGTAGCTGCCGGAAAACGATGTTTCACACAGGTTTCCAATGCTTAAAATACCGAAACTGGTATAAGAGTGAAGTAGAATCCACTTAAACGATCCGATGGATGTTTATTACAGAAATTTAACAACAACATTTGGCTGTCGGTCAAAGATTTGCTCAATACTATGCACGACCAAGCCTTTGATTCAACCCAAATCACCCGAGCTATATCGGTATGGACACTATTATGGGGTTAATGCACTCACAAATGTATTTTCTCTCGCATACAGATTATAGTTCACACCAGCGGAATGTGTTGTCGACATGAGACTGTAAGCCCTCGAGCGTTCTCGGCGAGTTGTTGATACGGTCATCAATATTCATAGGGAACGGGCAATCTATCAATTGTAGCCTGTGAGAATGGATTTTTTTCAAAAATGATTCGGACGTTTCGATATTCAACGACTTATTGCTAATCGCATGGTAGAACGGAATGGAAAAGTCAGATAATTCCCGCAGTTTCGACGCCAGATCGACTGTCATCGGCAATCGTATAACGGCATTAATTCCCGTCCGTTATGAGTACCTGTCGAATTCAGAGCTTGCGACAAGATCAATGGTCGGCTCAACATAAATTTCTCCCTTGTAACGTGTAAAACACACTCAAATTTACATAATCTACAGTTCATATACAGTAAACATGTTTTAAGGGTGTTTTCCGTTTTTCCCATGTTGAGACATAAGCCTTGTTTGAGAACCGTGAACTCGATTTCATAGGGTGACAAAATTTAATACTTTTCTCGTGGACAAATGTCAATGGGTTCAGCATGAGGCCATTACACGTCGAGTAGCTTTGGTCATTTGTTTGGCCATCGGATAATCTGTGAGAACTTCAGAAAATTATGACGTCATCCTATGCAATTGTGCCGAATTAGACCCATGTCAAACAAGTCATACCGCATTTAACACAGAGAAAATGGAAAGCACATATGAAACAGTACATACAGAATACAAGCGCTCATTTCAAAGTTAGGACCCGAGCGCTGACGATTGTAACCCGTCGCAAACTTTCTTTGACCAGGCAACGGATCCGTGTCCCTCGAGTTTTTTTTCAAAGAAATTCGTACGATAATTGTCAGAATAAAGAACTGTTCTTGGCCAGAAAGTTATCCATGGTCTCACACCTTAAAAAAATCATGTCCTTCCAAATACACCTGTTTACGATGTAATCGGGTACGGCTTATAGCGCTGGGCACACCGGTTTTCGTCAGATCACCGAAGTTAAGCAACGTTAAACTCGGTCAATACTTGGATAGGTGACCGGGTGCCGTACTGGCTGGGCTGATCAGTGTTCAGGGTAATAGGAACTGTGAAAACTCTCGTGTTTTGGCACATGTAGGCATCGTCGTGATAGGACTGAAACAAGGTTTAAAACGACGTTAACCCCTACTACTCACTCACTCTCACCGGCTTTCGCTTAACCAGTTTCGCTGTCTTGTCGAGGCTAATGTCACGTGACACATTAACATACAGGCTATGGCTGTAAGAATACCACGTGATATATCATGTGACAAGTTCAGATGAAGCAATTATGAAAGCTGGATTCCGGATTCCGAAAGATAAATTCAGCAAAACCCCTGTCACGCCTGCTTAAACTTCAGCCCGACGAGAGAGTGACATTTCTGCAACTAGGACATATGGTACCCGGTAGAGCGGTTGCGCAGTCGGAGTCTCACGTTTAACACTCCCTACGTTTTATAGAAATACGAGACTGTAAAATTCTTTCACAGACACCAAATGCGGAAGGTCACCGACTGTTGGAACTAACGTCATGAAAGTGGATTCGAATATAGGCCTCGGTGCATTTAAATAATGTCGAATTTTAACGGTCCTTTTATCAAACCAGACTGAATTCAGACTCATACACTGAAAAAACAAATTCCATAAAATTTAAGGAATATTCCCCGACTATTACACCAGCGATAAAGAATATTCCGTAGCATGTTAAGGAAATTCCTTAACATGGTAAAGAATATTCCTTAGTTATGTTGAGGAATATTCCGTTGGTGTAATAGTCGGGGAATATTCCTTAAATTTTTAAAGATTTTTTTCCCTGTGTACATTCATTGGTTAAATGGGTCTGAGGACCCTGGTTTTGTTAAATATTTTACCAACGCTGGCTTTCACGAAACATATCCCTTTTGTCAAAACGAATAGGCAAACAGTCAAATTTTAATCGCTGTAATTTGGCCGTTTGGAGATGCACAATTGAGGGATTCGGCTATGTCAGTTTCCGGAAATGATTTTCAGTCAAGTATGTCCTCAGTCTGCCATTTGCGGTTTAGAGTAACAATTGGTGGACGATCGACAAACTCTGCCGATATCCACATCACCAGTTACATATATCAATTCAGAGATTGTAACGTGACTCATTCTCGCTTACCTATTCTACATTATATACTTGGGAAATGTCTATGGCTGTGCCACGTGGACAAGTGATGATAAAATAATAGAAATCTTAGAGATATAGTCTCGCCGGCCTACTTATTATTCACGAAGTTCACGAAATTATTCCGAGATTTGGATCATATTGCTGTTGAGCAACATTATATATTACATCAGCGTTATATAAATCCCGTGTGAATTGCAAACTACATCTGTTAGGTGTCTAGCTGGACGAAACAATTTTGAAATGACACCCCTTACACAGGATTACGTGAACAAAAAATAATAATAATAATAAGAAGCAACATCCAAATAAGGCATCAGGTCCCGACATCGTGCGTGGTAAACTCAGGCATTATAAAATGGCAAAAGTTGGTCGTATCGGTGACTAGACGTCAATCTATGTCAAATTAAACGGACAAAGTTTGTCGCCATTGGCTTCAACCTCCTTACAGGGTTCTCCCATTATGCCAGACAGGACACCCCTGCCAGAATTCATTTAGCCTAGAACCCAAATATCATCTCGCAAACTTACATTTAGCAGGGCAGTCTTTTTTATCGAACATACTCGATAATGGTACTCGATTCGCTCTGCTACAGATGTGTGTGACCTTTTGATTTCGATTAAAAACGATGTTCAATTTTTTTTTGTCAGAAATAAATTCCGTTGTCTCTTAACAAGGTGAACTGTTTTTTTTTCTATAACTAATTATGCATGGCTCGTTTAGGTCTAATGCTGTTTTCAAAACATCCTTAGCTAGGCTGTGGTGAATTAGGCCCAATATTGCTGCCTGATTCAGGAATAAATCAGCAAAACACTTCAGAAGATCTCGTCAGTTTTATGCCGTTCCCCGCACAGTCACATATCAGAATAGCCCTGCGCGGAGAGTGACAAAAGACGTTTTCGTGACCAAGATGGCTGACGTATGGCAACGATATGATCCGTAGGGCCGTAGCTTTGTATAGAAATTATATTGGCTTATTACGGAATAGAAACGTTCGCACGAATTTTTCATAGTCACCTCTAGGTGGTCCTGATATACCATCCTGGTTCACCTAAATTTGCATAACCACAGAAATACATGTGAAAAACTAAATGTATAGCTATGAGAAACTCGTCGGATCTGTTTATCAGTTATTCAAACTCCAAGCAGGATCAATCTCCCAATTCGTCAGTTCTATTCATCACTGCTAGTTGTCAATTATTCATCTAGCCTAGAACCAGAACATCATTTCACAAACTTACTTTTAACAGGGGGTAATTATCTGACATCTTTATCAGATATAATCGATATATGGTATTATAGTCATATGTCAGAATAGTCCTGCGCGGAGAGTGCCAAAAGACGTTTTCGCGCCCAAGATCGACAATTTTGGCAAAGGTATTATCGTAGCCGTAGCTTTGTATGGAAAGAGTGAGTTATTCCCATAAATTCTATACTAAGGCGATCAGAACAAATTCCACCTTCACTATTTGAAATTGACTGGATTTGGCTATAGGATCATGCACAACTTGCGGTAGACGGTCTTTTGATATGTTCTGTTGCCATGGCGAACCCAGGCTAATTGGCTCTATTCCGTATGTACTATTTATCAATAATACCTAAATGACGTTTCATAAATTGAAAAAAAAAATGAAAAATAAAAAAAAATAAAATAAAAATCCCTAAAAACACTTAGTTAATGAGCAATAATTACTCATCATATTAAGTTGCTACATGTATATCTCATATACACATAGTTAATGGGCAATAATTATTTATCATAATTGCTATATCTCGTATACACATAGTTAATGAACAATAATTATTGATCATATTAAGTTGCTATATATGTCATATACACATACATAATGAGCAATAATTACTCATCATATTAAGTGGCTATATGTCATATACACATAGTTAATGAGCAATAATTGTTTATAATAATTTGCTATATCTCGTATACACATATTTAATGAGCAATAATTGTTTATCGTATTAAGTTGCTATATCCCATTTGCACATAGATAATGACCATTAACTTCTTGATAAAACAAACAATTTTGAAAATAATGAGAAATAGAATATCCTTGGTAGTCTCCAGATTCGACTAAAGAGAAGTTTTGAAGAATTTTCCATCAAATTTGACAAAGTACACAAATGATTTGAGATGCTCTGTTAAAAAAGATTCTTGTTATGCATACTTTTTAACACGGGGCTTACATGATATATGTATAAGATTTCAAGTTTATATGGTTAGCTTATTCCAGTAATTAGATACTCAAACTATATACACAACAATCAAGCAACCACAACAACAACACATAGCATGTAAATGGTCTACCTCGTTAACCCTATCTGGCCAGCCGATTTGGGGGTGGACCGCAGCCTGAGTAGGGGCGGGAAGTGCCCCCCACCCCTCCATCTCCTGTATATTTTCGCTAAAGCTAAGGTTAAATTGCTGAACATTACCACCCTCTATATTTGGATCAGGTTCTACTGAAAAAGGTAAACAAAATTCAAGATGGCCGCCTTGATAACGTCACAGTGACGTCATTTTCAATTTTTTATTTATTTATGTGCTTTCTCCGCAAAAACTGAACGATAAATTAGTAAATAATTATCTGATGTCAAATAAAATAGCTTTTGCCCGCTTTTCCTCGCAGGAAAGCAGGAATTTTGAAGAAAAATAATGAAAACATCACTTTCTGGTACCTCACATGGTCGCCATTGAATTTACCCATGATGTTCTGCTTGAGGGCTTATGCAAATAGGGTTAAAATGACCCCAATATGATGAACTACAAAGTCACGGAGTGTCACCTCTCAAGTTTTTGTCCTTCCAGAGATAGGAGAAAAAAAGAAACCCCAGGCCAGGTAGGGTTAGGTATTGTTAAAACAATACAAAGACCTGTGTACATGTATGACCATATATCGATGTCATACAATGGACGTTTCATGGCATTTCCTAAACATCTGTTACCCAGTTCTGCTCGTATTTAATAATTCTGCATAAAGCTACACAATAATACCCCAAGCTGATTTGAGGCGATCAATGGCTATTCAGACCGTTTCAAATTAACGAAGATTAACGTGCATGGAGTCAGACCAGCACAGCCTGTAGCGATATAAATATCCCATACAATTATATCGCTTTATTTACAGTTCGTTTGTGAACAACATACAGGGTTAGATGACGCAGACATACATCCAGTCGGCAATACCATGGTGGTACAACTCAGCAAAAGAAAATGAGTTCATCTGCTGCTGATATCGGTAATATGTTGTTGTTGTTGTTGTCGTCGAATACGGTATCGCAACATGGTATACAAGTAGTATACAAAGAGTAAATCAGCGGAATAGCGCCTCACTGCGCATGCGCAGAAAAAAAAATGTGGCGGATTTGTGGCGGTATTGGGGCGTTGTGCGCAGGTGAATGGGGCGCAGGTATGACGTCACTTCCGGTTGGGGTGAATGTGGCGTGACCTTGGGGACATGTATTTCTTCGCGGTGATGCGGTCTGGCGGTGATGCGGTCTGCCTCCGCGGACCGAAAGTAGTCCCAAACCCGTGGGTTTTCGTGGAAGTGTTCGGCAATCTGTAGGGACCGCTAGTGGACCGATGGGGTCGAGTGAGGTATCAAAGTGAAGCATTCGTGAAGGGGCATTTGATGGGCTGGGTGTGGGGTTGAAATATCGACCTTCTGCGCATGCGCGGTGGCCGAAGGGTATGAAAATAACCTTTTTGGAACTAGGGGAGCCCCTAATGGACCGATGGGGTCGAGTGAAGTATCAAAGTGAAGCATATGTGAAGGGGCATCTGATGGGCTGGGCGCGGGGTTGAACTATCGGCATTCTGCGCATGCGCGGAGGCCCAAGGGTATGGACATAGACGTTTTGGAGCTAGGGAAGCCCCTAATGGACCGATGGGGTCGAGTGAGGTATCGATGTGAAGCATTCGTGAAGGGGCATCTGATGGGCTGGGTGTGGGGTTGAAATATCGGCATTCTGCGCATGTGCGGTGGCCCAAGGGTATGGAAATAGCGGTTTTGGAGCTAGGGGAGTCCCTAATGGGCCAATGGAGTCGTATGAGGTATCAAAGTGAAGCATTCGTGAAGGGGCATCTGATGGACTGGGCGTGGGGTTGAAATATCGGCATTCTGCGCATGCGCGGTGACTCAAGGGTATGGAAATAGACGTTTTGGAGCTAGGGGAGCCCCTACTGGTCCAATGGGGTCGAGTGAGGTATCAAAGTGAAGCATTCGTGAAGGGGCATCTAATGGGCTGGGTGAGGGGTTGACATATCGGCCTTCTGCGCATGCGCGGTGGCCGAAGGGTATGAAAATAGCCTTTTTGGAACTAGGGGAGCCCCTAGTGGACCGATGGGGTCGAAGTGAGGTAATAAAAGTGAAGCATTCATGAAGGGAGCATCTAATGGATGGGTGGGGTTAACGCCATATCGGCCTTCTGCGCATGCGCGGTGGCCCAAGGGTATGAAAATAGACGTTTTGTGGCATCTGGGGAGCCCTAATGGTCGAATGGGGTCGAGTGAGGGTATCAACGTGAAGCCTAGGTGAAGGGGTATTTGATGGCTGGGTGGGTGCATGTAAAATTTTTCCTGAAAAAAACGGAACTCGGACTTTATCGAAAAATCCGGGAAAATACCTATATGGGGTATGGGGGGTATATAGGTCGCCGGGCTTAA
This sequence comes from Hanleya hanleyi, assembly GCA_036873755.1. Lineage (NCBI taxonomy): Eukaryota > Metazoa > Mollusca > Polyplacophora > Lepidopleurida > Hanleyidae > Hanleya > Hanleya hanleyi. The sequence goes on from JAVTVY010002505.1 coordinate 36,150, forward strand.
CGGGGGCTCGCCTATCAATAGAGTTATCTCCTCCTAGTTCCAGGGGGGGTGTATGTAAAAATTTTCCTGAAAAAATACGGAACACGGACTTTATTCTAAATTACGGGAAAATGCCTAT
>JAVTVY010002506.1:0-20022 GCA_036873755.1 Hanleya hanleyi
TTTTAAATTGAAGTTGTAAACAAGAATCCTATAATTTTGAAGATTATCTTGAATATGATGTGAACTTGCAAAAGTATCACAGTTACACTTAAAGCCTGCCACAGATGAGACAACCCCTGAGAAAATGACCTCAAGTGCCTGTTGTCTCAGGGGATACATGTAGCTCTTGTGTGATTTCTGTGCACTAAACTGATTCCAGTTCCCGCGAAACACCTTCTTAGGGATCATGTGATCTTGCGATCATGTGATCCTTCATGTGTCACCGGGTCCATGTAAAAAAGCCCATTTTGAACAGTCATACATACAAATCACGTGAATATAAGTGTGTTTCATTGGTCGGTCAAAATATTTACGGCTGAACTGTTAGCTTATATGTTCGTGCACACTGCGAGGATTTCACCTCTCGCGGCATACTTATCAAACCAGATAGATATTTTGCTCAGGCCCTCACGAGGCGAAAAGCTCATCCAAAATGCCCGCACATGAGAGCTGCATGTATCCCATAGTGCAATAGGCACTCGAGGCTGTTAGGTCACAAACCTCAATTAAAATTTTTGGGCGTAAGATTATTACAGTGTATCAGGACTTAATTTCCGGCGAAAATTGATTGGCCATTATATCTGACTGAGACAGAAATGGCCTGTGACGTACGTATTTTAAAATGTTTCTATAATATTTGAATCTCAAATATAGCAAAACGACCTTTTCAAATTTTAATCGGGGAAAAAATCTGGGCCAGTTTGATTGGCACCTCCGAAATTTGCCGTCAAGGTGTCGGGCTGGATGACCCTATTTCTGGCTGTCTTATCTCGAAAAAATGGTGGGGAATGTATGCTGAAATGCCAGGCTACCTGGTGTGGTGGGTCATTTGTGGTGCCGAATATTAGGGAATATAGTTTTCTCAAGATGTGCTCGGCCAATTTACTACATATTACAGGTGTGACTTTAATTAGCATCACTCATTGGAAGCCAGCTAGAATCCAATTAAACTTGGCAATCATTATTCACATATTCTCTGCATATTAGCTGTGTCATATGTTTCTTTAGCATGGTGGATCCATCTCAATTGACAAAAGGATATTACATGCAGAGTATTTTAATCCTTGGCAAACTCAGGAGTAGTGCAGTGTGGTCAGAGGAGTAGCCAGAGGAGTACCTGTAGCATAGTGTGCAGTGTACACTGCAACTGCACTGCATCTGCTGGAAGAGTAGGCTGCAGTGTAGTCTGCATTGTAGCTAGAGGAGTGTCCCAATTATGTAAATGAGGTTGCTGTGTAGGCTGCAGTGTAGCCTGCAGTGTAGTATGAGGAGTCCTCCTCTGCTGCAGTTTACTCCTCTGGTGCAGTGTACCCCTCTGTTACAGTGTAGACTGCAGTGTAGGTGGCAGTGTACTCCTCTGTTGCAGTGTAGACTGCAGTGTAGGTGACAGTGTACTCCTCTGGCTACACTGCAGACTGCACTGCATCAGAGGATTGTCCCAATTATTCAGATAAGGCTGCAGTGTAGCCTGCAGTGCAGGCAGAGGAGTACTCATCCAGTAGACGATGCAGTTTATACAGCAGTGTAGGCTGAGGAGTACCCAGTTACAATTATCATCGTGATCATGATATAATAATCATGTCGATCATCATATAATAATCATGTCCTTCAAAAGAATTAGTTAATTGAATATGACCAGTAATTAAATACTTGGTGAATACAATCAAAATGTTAGGCTATTAATAGCCTACTAAAAATTCTTTCATTTATTTGGTAGTCATGTTCAATAACTCACTGCTACTTTACTAGGTTCGCATGGAAATTGTATGAATATCATGAACAAATTCACTAATGAACAACTTACATGAACACACAATCCTTTCAATATACCCACCTTCGACTTTATCTTCCCCAATGAAAGTTCTACATCATACAAAAGAAGATCTAATCAATCACCACTTGTAACAAAGATTTCACTTATTTGCCCGCCTTTTTCAAAATCAGTTGATGTTTAAATCTATCATTCTGCATCAAAGAGTTCTGTAAGGGGTGTAACTCTGCAAGGGAAACTAGGTCAAATTTTGCAGTGTACCCAGAGGAGTAGGTAGGCAGATGGTAGAGTCTCCGCAGTGTAGGGAGGAGTAGGAGATTTCAGGCTGTGTCCCAGCAGTGTAGTGAGGAGTAGGGGGCTTAGAAAACAAAGTCTGTGCAGTGCAGTGAGGAGTAGGAGGCTTCATAACACAGAGTCTGTGCAGTGTAGTGAGGGGTACTCCTCTGTATTTGCATATTTGAAGAGTACTCCTCTAGGTACACCTCTGGGTACACTGCTTGTGAGGAGTACTCCTCAGAACTTTAATGCTCATATAATCATTCACGTCAATAGTTTTCCAGACATGACAATTCAGTAAGCACCATTTCCGCATGAGACATTTTCATGCAAATGGTGGGTACATGTACTACAGTACATTTCGTTATCATTTTATGCAACATTTTTAACTTCACTCCACAGTACAAATTATGATAAAAATAAAAAAAATCATGTTTTGTTTATAAAAACCAAGACACCCAGATGTAAAATTTTGTAGTGGCTGTCCACATGTGTTACACTTACATTATTAATTACAATATAGACCCAGATGTAAAAATGCCCAGGTTAGTATGGTCTGTTACAAATTTAAGGTTTAATCTTGAGTTACACTCTGATTGATGGCGAAATTAACTGCAATGTGAAAGTAAACTAACTGTTAACAATAAAACCATCTGTTAAACAAGTCTTTTTAAGCTAACTGGAGATGTAGGGAAAAGAAGTTGACGAGATGTCGCTGCCAAAAAGGTTACCGGAAGCTCGCAAGTTGAAATGTCGCAAATTCTTTTAAATAACACCCTAAATGGCAGAACTGCAGAGCAGGGTATTAGCTAGTTCAACAAGCTAAACCCTACTGACATTTAATTTTGTGATATTGACAATGTAAGGTTTAGCCGTTAAGCCGAAAATTCCCATCGCAAAAATGTTGGCCTCCCAACCTGGGTAACATCGGGTGGATTTGCACTCATGATAATCAATAATACCTACCGCTTTGCACTCCTCTGGATAGAATACATATTTGTCAGCTTCTTTTATTTCCATAAACGACAAAAACAAAAAAATATCGAGCTTGATCTTTAAAAGACAAAATCAGTCACCATCTTGGAAATATCGCTATGCTGGTGGCGCAAGACGGGTTGTGAATTTCGAGATTGTGGACACAAAAGTCGGAAATGGCTCTTTTGTAGGGCTTCACATTATCTGCATTTGAATGTAAAATTGTAATCATCAGTGTCTAGCATGATAGAAGGCACATAACAAAAAAGTTAATTTACGCGATTTTTCATCTCTCTGACTGGGCCGAATGAGTGGAATCAGTTCTTCGATTCTTGTAATCCTGAAGTTAGATAGCGTCATGCGCAAGTGTTCCAAAGATGGCGACAGATTTATTTTTTGAAAGATCAAGCTCTCTATTTTTTTTCTGGCGTTTATGGAAATGAAAGAAGCTGGACAGAGGAAATAAATGGTCAAGAAAGTAGGCAAATATGTAGTATATCCGAATGAGTGCGAAGCGGTACAAGTATTATTGATTATTACCCTTACCGAAATCTGCAGGTTGCAGCAAGGTTGCAGCAAGTTTGTGGCAAGCTTGTCGCAATCTGAGCAGTGTATCAGACCTGTTGAGGAGAGTATGCCGCTAGCCGCGGTCCCAATTGATGATTCCACAGTGTGCCGGAACTGGCAAACAGTATGCAGAGAGTTTGCCAGAAGAAGATAAGAGTGTGCCACAAGCGGCGCACAGTACGCCGAGAGTGTGCCAGAATCAGAGTATGCCGCTACCGGCACACTCTGTATGGAATGGGCAGCACTTTAGATTTGCCAGCTGTTATTAGTTAACCCAGTTAACTTTTGACCCTTAATTTTCAATCTGGATAGGAAACTATCCAAACTGTACTAGTGTAGGAACACATCACAGAAGGAACTACACAAAATTGGTGTACCACACTCTACTACATAGATGAAGTTACAGATATTGAGGGAATGTTCTCAGGATGAACAATTCTGCGACAAAATGTCATTGAATGATTTTAATGTACCTAGTACTAACCTTTCCTATCATTGGACTACTTATGGTGCACATAAATACATATGTAAATTGGTTTAGGACTTTCAAATCTGGCAGTTGGTGAGAATGGTGGGAGAACATGTTTGCAACCATGAAGAGTTGTTCCTGATAACTCAGGCCTACATAATTTATAAAATTTGCTGCCTTCCTGGTCATACATGATACTGATTTGTGTGGTGTGTTTGAATCCAAAGTAACAGTTTGATTACAGTTCAGGCCAGTCCAGTAATTTGTAGACAAGTTATATTTTTTTCTTGCCATGTTGATCGTTGTGTTCTTTCATTCATTCATTGTCTGTTTAGATTCCATTGCATCTATCTTATGTACAACTGTTTGAGTAGAGTACCGGTAATTTGTACCATTCGTGTGAAGGTCAGGATGATGTTATTCTGACTACCACCATGACAATATTTATAAGCCCAAAAGTTATTGGAAGAGTGCGCCAGAAAGCTGCTGGAAGAGTGCGCCGGAAACTTGCCGGAAGAGTGTGTCAGGAGGCTGCTGGAACATATACTCTGAAAAGTGTGCTGAAAAGCTCATTTGCATGTGAACAACTCTGTTGCCGCAAACTCTCCGGCACACTGTGTGCCATGATGTTGCCAGAAAGTTTGCGGCAAGCTTGCCGCACCCAGTGTGACAGAAGAATATTATTTCTGTAAGAGTATGAGCGCAAATTCACCTGATGTTAACGGCCAGGTCAGAAGGAGGAAATTTTGTGATAGCAATTTTTGGTTCAATGACTGAACCCCACGTTGTCAATATCACAAAAGTAAATGTCAGTAGGGTTAGCTTGTTGATACAGAGAGATGTATATGGTTCCCAGGTTTACATGGCAATTGTTTTTGTTGTAGCCTTTGTATCACCAGATTAAAATGAATGTACATGTGCAAAGAAACTTCAGCAGGGGGCACAAAGGACAGTTCAGCAAACAGAGTTTTTGCAGTATAACTTAAATTTCAAAAGACCCAACAGAAATGCTGCTCGTGGTTGGTGCCTTAAGAACTGTCAAATTCCACCATGGTTGAGAGGTTTCCACCACGGGGTACTGCAGTGGAAACGTTTATACCGTGGTGTGAACATTTTCACCGCGGTGCAAATGGTTCCAAGAGTTTTGTTTGATTTTTGGTAAAAACAAATTATGTGACATATTTATGATGACAATAATAGGAAAGACAAAGATCTAAAGAAATTAGATGATAAGTACGGTCTGAAAAAAAAATAGGCGAACAAATAATGGAGAAAATCCCCAAGAAAATCACAAAAATTAATAACTAGGCCCATGGGCATAATAGAAAGGTGGTTGCTTGATTGAGGGTTGGGACAGATACCATCCATCGCAAGTGAACTTTTCTTTGCATAATCTAGATTTTATTGCACTGTACTTCCATTTGTAAATTAGTATTTTGTAATTTATGGCTCACAGGAAAAATAGTTTTTAACTCATTGTGATAACCGAGTATCATTTTCAGATGACTATCAATAGACTGACTGCAAAAGTGGAGATAGTAAAACTCAAAAGAATAGCTGCTTCCTGAGTAGCAGATTTCTTTCCCAGAGTTTCAATTCAAATAGTATCTATTTGTTTGAAAAAGCCCCCAAAAATACCAAGCTGATCCGTATGTAGTGGTACTACAATTATACATACTCTCGGTACTGGCACTGAATGTAAGTTTTAGAACACATGAGTGCATGAAATAACAAGTGGCAAGAAATCCATCTCAGAATATGTCAGTTCTCAGACATGTCCGATAGTATTATTTCTAAGTTTAAGTTCAACTGATTCATTAATTTCACTACATACATGTACATATATTCCTAACACTATATGCGATGACCTAGTTTTAGCTTGACCTCTTCAAAAACAGCATAGACACAGAGTGGAAGAGTGACCATAGCAGGCTTCCATACTTTAGTGAGTATTAATCTGATATCTTGAAGGAAAACAATTAACAGAGTATTATTTAATACAGGTAAGGGAACAAGTACATGCTAAGTGACTATATATAGGCCTACAATGCCTGTCAACCATTGAAGAGTAAATATACTGGTCTGAGAAAGAATAAACAATTTGGAACTATTTTTATACGTGTACTTCGGACAACCCTAAAATCAGAAATTTTCTAGATCCCATATTTAAGGTGAGACAACTCACCTTTATAAAAAATGTAAGATACTATAAAACAAAGTCAATGCGCCCTATGGTCCAGTATAAATCAGAGTATCTGACCAGTACTTATATCTGCAGTATATTTGTTGTAATATATGTTATGAGTATTGGCTCCTGGACAATGATACAATTTCTAATTACACAAATTTAGAATTACTGTAGTTGTGTTGCCTTCTTACAATCAATGTTAATCTGGGTCTTCAACTGACATGCAGAATGTACACTAACATTGTTTTAACAGATTTCACAGATTCAGAGAATCTGTTTTGTATCACTTTTCAAGGACTGGGGTGACAGTGTTTTGGCCTGGGTCTGCTTAGCTTTATTACCCTCAGTAAAGCTGTAGACATAGACATGATTCTTCTTATCTGGACAATTTATTACCCCCTTAATATGTGGAACTGGACTCCTGGATGGAGTGGTGAAATTGGGGGAGGAAAACTGAACACAGCTACATGTACCCCTGGCTATTATCTGTGCATGCTAGCTGCACATGACTCAATGTTGGCTTCATTTCTGATAAACTTCTATCTAATTTAAGGGGTTATATCTATGGGACAACAACATGTGGAACTGGGTGTGATCTTGGTAAGAATCTATGACATTTCAGTACACCCCATTTTGATAAGGGACAGTTTGACAGATGACATTTCAGCATTCGACATTTTGGCATAAAATGAAGAGGGCAACATTTTGGCCTGGAACAATTTTTATATTCATTAACTTTTTGAGATCTGGCGGCCAGAGGCTCTTTAGAATGCTGTGGGCAAACAGCAAACCGACTCACGGGATAGCCTTACGCTGCATGAAAGTAGTTCCACAGAGATGAGTTTTGGGGATCCTTAGTGGTTGAAAGGCTTTTGTATGTCTATATTTAGTCACTAATAGTCACTTGGCATATATTTGATCCCTTATCTGCATTAAATATTACTCTGTTCATTGTTTTCCCACAAAATATGAGATTAATACGCTCTAAAGTATGGCAGACTGGTATCGTCACTTTACCAAAGCTTGGAATCTGCTGAGAAAATTATACAGTTTAGCTGGTTAGGTGTATATGTTTGAGATGCTCTACCATAGCAGCCAACCTGGCCCCATTGTCTCATTATCACATTTGCAGGCCACTGTTTGCTTTTCTCACAAGAGCAAGCTGTAACATATCTTATAATCTTTTCCTATCTTGTACTCCACCAGTCAACCTGTGGGATATCCAGAAAGTGTGATACATGTCTTGTCTTATCCTAACTTGTGACATAACCATCATCAACCTTGATGTCCAGCCCTTCTCACTCATAACACTAAATCAATCTCTATTTACCCGTAGGTATAATCTCTCTTATTTACCCCTAGGTACATGTATGTTCAGTACAAACTGACCTTAATCCCCTGTGGGTATTTAGGCCTAGACTTCATTCCACTGGCCCTTTTTTCTATGGAATTCTCAACAGGTCAGTTTGCAGTTTCAACGCAACACCAACAATACCATGTTAAAGAAGGTATCATATTGCTTTCTTTACGCTGGTTAAATTAACATGGTGGTAATGGTGTTCATCTGGAATCCCGAACTGACGTATTGGAGGAATTATGTATCAAGATAAAGAGCAAAATTCAGCTATTTTGGTTGAGTCAAGGTTGGATGAGCACCTACTGTATTGTCTAATTGGACGGAAATTAATTGGGTACATGTAACACATGGTTAGCGTAACGTGTGCAACTTCCCTCATCATAGGACTACCTTTCATTGTTCCCACAGATCAATTTCACATAAACTACGATAAAAGTAACTCCGAAAATGGAAGTCATTGTGATATAATATTCTATATTTCGGCTTCCATTTTCTGAGTTACTTTTATCCTAGGACTGCCTTTCTTTGGTATGTTCAACTTCATTATGTCGGTACCTTTTAAGAAGGGCCGTTCGCGCCATAAATCCAAACGATTAATAAATTTAAACGTTTAACTTGTACCAACCAATCAGATGTCATGAATTGACATTTGGAAGACCTTTCCTGTCCAAAAGAAAACGTTTGCTGTTGTAACGTCCAATACTTTAGACGTTTCCTGTCAAAAGGCAAACGTTTCCAGTAGTAATATTCGAGACTTTTAAACGTTTCCGGTTTAAGGGAAATCGTTACCGGTTGTGATCGTCCAGTCAGATTTTTTTATTGCTGCCGCGTATGTTCAAACCTCAACATCAACGCATGTCCACTGGCAAAACGTTTCCGCTATGTAGTCTGTTTGAACCAATGAAAATAACCCTTACAAATATTCGCGCATATTGTATTCCTCATGTCACCGTGCATCATGTCCTGCGCAAATTGTCCCGGTGCCAAAGATATTCTCCAAAACCTAATTTGTAAGAACGGTTTTCATTGGTTAAAATACACTACATAACGGAAACATTTGCCAGTGGAGATTTGCACGTGTTGGTGTAGATGTTGGAATACACGTGGCTGAAATAAAAAATCTGATTGGACGATCACAACCGGAAACGTTATCCTTTTAACCGGAAACCTTTAAAAGACTGAATTCTTCTTTTGACAGGGAACGTCCGAAGTCGCGAATTTACAACTGGAAACGTTTGCTTTTTAACAGGAAAATGTCAGTTCATAACATCTGATTGGTTGGTTCAAGTTTAAACGTTTAAACTTTTTAAAGCTTTACAATTTTTAAACGTTTAAGAAGTTAAAACGTTTAAAGGATGCGTTTATGGCGCGAACGGCCCTTCATATACCTGTCACAGGATGTAACTTGTGATTGCGTTTTAGCCACATACATTCGTGCCTGGTGCCACCTGTGCCTAACTTGAAATTAAATATATAATTGTGCGTTTATTTCATTACAAACTTATCCCCCAATAACCCAGCTACCAGATCTCATTAAAGCCCATAGGCTCTAGTTTCAGTTTTTAATAGTCTTTTTTTGGTGGGGGGGAAAGTCAAGGGTACAACTGTTTTTCACATATGCAATTACTTTAAAAATACATTGTCTTAGGGCAAAAATCACAATTATTGAATTCCATGGTGTAGGGGACCGGGGCCATATCTGTATCTACCACCCACCAGTATTAAGTCCAAAGTATTTAATAAACAGAATCGTTTTCTGTGCCAGATTTTATATATAAGCATTATGAACAGCCTTGGTCAAACAATGCTCATTTTTAATTTGCATAACCCGAATCTGAAGAAGCTCACTGCTCGACCAAGCGATGTTGCGGCTGGGATTCTGAGAGAAATATCTTACATAACACCAGTCCAACATTTAACATGGTCGGTATAGAGCATATAAAACACATCCCAATGCAAACACAATACCAAGGTCTCCTGACAGTATGGTAGAATATCAAACAACAACCTTCATTTTTAGGCTGGCAGTTTAGCATAGCATTAGCATTAGCATTAGATAGGCCAGCATCTGTGGTTTGGCTGTCCTGTTTAAAAGCTTTAGGATTTGACCTGCTGGCTAAGGGCAGTCTGCCCAATCTACTTTTATTATCTCAACCACATGTTTGTCAGTATCTATTAGTGGGCTTGTTAGTGACTATTTATGAGTATCAAGTGGCTATCAACTCAAACAAATTAGATGTCCTGTAGTGTTTATCACCTTTGAAAATACCAACTGAGAAGTGGTTTTCTAACCAGAAAATATACTGTCATCAGTGTTATTTGCAAATACAGAATAAGTGACTGCCCACAAGTTAGAAATTGAACATTTTAGATACTGACCATTAGATAGAGGCGACAGACTTTGTAAAAAAGTGCCCAAGAAGGTCATTGAGTATGAACATGATTTTATTCTGACCTGTTCTAAATATATTACACTTAGAACAATCGTTTTTGAATCAATTTTTCATTCTCTAAGTAGCAAAGTGAAGTTAAATTTATTCTGAAAAACTGCTCCACAGACATGCTTACTACAAATGCCAAATTGATGTTGCTTGCTTGCTAAAAGTGGAGTGATCAGTAATTTAATTCATGCAGTGTGAAATATCCTATCATGTCAAGCTAATCGTATATATATACGTGAGTATATTGAATTATGTCAGCTTTGCGTCATGACTCGTGTAAATCTTGCTTTATTTCTGCTTGTACTCAGATCTGCCATGTTTGGCACCTTGTTGTTGATTTAAATTGAATGACTATACTACATGTCTACTAACTGTGCTGATATGTCAATACAAATGTAAAAGAAAAAACAAAAACAGGTGTGTATGTTCAGGCATTGGATTGTTACTTTGCCTTCCCATTGATGGAGAGAGAAACTCAGCCATATTTTATTTATAAGTCAAATTCTTGGGGTTTATATTATGAATTCCCTGACCAGGAAACCTGGGTCTGTTTCCTAAACAGGGAACTCACAGCCTGTTTCCTAATCAGGGAACTGGGAGACTGTTTCCAAATCAGGGAACCCAACAATTGTTTCCTAAACAGGAAATCTTTGCAAGTTCCCAAATCAGGGAACAAACTAGTAGGTTTCCTGATTTGGGAACTCATTCCCTGAATGGGACATAAGTTCCCCATTTTGGAGTTGGACCGGATTGTCTATCATGTTGTCAGCTTTTCATTGTTCTAAATTTGATCACTCCCTTAATCTGTCATTTATGTGTTGATCCTGTTGTCAGTGTTCAAGAAAATAATCTGCCAATGAGGAAGAATGAGACAACAGAAGAGATCTACACTGCTAAACTGTTTCATTGTAGATGATTATCCAATAATATGCCTGTATATGTAAGCCAATGAGGAAGAATGAGATGACAGAAGAGTTATACACTGCTAAAATGTTTCATTGTAGATGATTATCCAATAATATTCCTGTACATGTACATTTATTTTGATATTCATCAGAATGACCTGTTTACTTTCAATCTGATAATACCATATATGTTACTCTAATTTGAATCGACGCCAAAATGTGTCATAGGAGTGGGGAGTTCTTTTATTGACTGACCCTTAATATCGTCTATTTCATTCCAGAATAGGAGAGAGAGAAGTTAGGTTTATTGTTGCATTCAGCAATATTTTAGCTATATAGCGACTATAACTTTTTGTTTGAACATTGTGAATGTATTTCTGTTTTGCTTAGTTTGCAAATTTGAATGATTCATGATAACAGATTTGGTCTCTGGCCGGAATTGAACCGACATCTTCTCATGACCCACAACTGGGTTGAGATATGTAATACCTTATACTACAGAGACTTCGTAATGTACCATGATCATTCAGGTTACAGCTGCAGGCAATTTTATTTATCGGATGTGTAAGCTTTTGGTTATATCAAATTAAATGCATACACATCTAAAGTACATTTACTTTTTTAGTTTTGTTTTATTCAACTGTCTTTATCGTTATCAGGAAAGTTTTTTTGAAGAAATTTAGCATAAGAAATGTCAAATAGAGGGCACCGCTACCATTGCTAAAAGTACCAGGGTGTGGGCAGTCATTTTCTGTCCAGCCTTTGTGGCAACGGAGCACATGTTTTGAAGACAGGAATATAACGGTAAAGGCAAAAACTGAAGTGACATCCTGAGTATAAGTTTTCTTGGAACGTGAAAAAACAGCAAAAGAAAGTTTAGCAAACGGCAGCTTGACTTCCATTAAGAAAACAAAACTGACTGGTTGGGTAAAGAAAATGGTAATGAATTCTATGTCTTTACCTTTACAAATATGTCTTTTTTACCCTCACCCGACAATAACATGGGCTAGAATGGGTAACAATTTTACTAGCCATTTTTGGGGGTTAAGTACAGTGACTCCAGCTTGGTCATGCTGGTTGACAGGAAAACAGTATTTGTGGCCTACAAGGTCTTGAATAATTCCATTTTGGTAGCCAAACTGCACAAATTAAATTTTGGATTTGCCTTTACCGTTATTTGTACATTTTCATGAAAATGGCCCGTATACATTTCCTCTGTTGTTAGAATATTTATGTAAATGTTGGCTCATTGTGACTATGATGACTTTTTACTCTCAATAATTTTGAAGCCAATCTGTCACATTTCAAAGAACAACAAAACGAACCTCTCTTTTTTTGTAACGCGAGTAACGCAAGACAAATTAGCTTTTCAAAATGTATTCGAAGCACCTTTTACCGAATTGTTGTTGCCGAGTTACTATTGTTTGGCCATGTGATAAAACAGGGGAAAAATCAGGGACATTGATAAAAAGAATTAAATTATAGAATGAATTGTCAAAACAGCCATTCCACCGTGACTCGCGTGACATAGTCACTCGGTTATTTTGTTCAGAAATATTTAACACTCACTTTTTTCAGTTAGTGTGTTAATTCTATATCAGTCTTAACCAAGACACTTACAACACAGGGAACAAAGGTAATAATACTGATCAAGAAAGTACTAAAATAATAAAGCAAAGTGTGTGACTCGCGTGACAGACATGAAGACACTCGTCTCACGCGTTCATACAAACGCTAAGATTTGTGGCTCATTTTATGACTAAGTCATTCATGGAGTATAGGTAACACTGAAGGGGTATATCCAGAACATCAACTGAGGTACTCAAGAAATTTGAAGTGTATCTCCTTAGTTTGGTGTACATGGAATGATGTGACCCATCTAACACAAAACTTGTGACTCGCGTGACATTAACTCTGATCTGAAAAGGAAACCTGCAAACTGCTTTCAATAATGATACAAATGTAGAGAAAATCTCCCACATGACATCTTATCCTTATATTATAAATTTGAACTTTACTCAGTCCCATCAAACAGTCTCCAACAAACCATCACTTGAAATAAACAGTGTCTGTGCCAGGCACACTCAATGCTGCATCTCTTGCTTTTTGGAGACTGTAATCGGTGAACGAAAGCTGTGCTCTGCTATTCACTAAATCTGGGCGAGGAATCTCACATAAGTTGTCATCAACTGGTTGCCTCTAACACTCAGTATGAAGAAGCAATGGGTATGTTACAAGCGTCTAGTCCGTCATTCATAATCCAGCCGTCGTCCATTAGAGAATATCCGCGTCCATAATCCAAAGACCTATTCCATTTCCATATAACAGTATTAGCACCAAATTCAAAAAGACAAAAGTATACATAAACATAGGCTTGTTTCCTGCAAGAGAGAAGCGATCAACAATTTTCAATGATGCCGGCAAGACATCATGATGTTCCAAAATATCAAATCCGTATCGCTGATCAGTATTCTTAATCCATAATATTCGTTATAGAGTCGTCATCTAAAAATGATGTACCTCAGTCACGCTTTGATTGTGACTGTTCATATGAGTACCATGAGGATCTTGAAGTACATGGGCTCATACGGCCCCTAGCCCCGGGTTAAGCGGAATTAGACACATGTTACGAAACGTAGCGCCATAGATCTTGCACGCTACGTTCGTATTTTGCTATCAGCATGCGATATGTATCGCCAAATTTGAGAAACTTTGAGTGGAGGCGCTTGGTGGAATAGCCCCAATAGACTCATGTGATAAAGATGACGTCACTCGCGTGACACAAAGTTAGGAAACATACTGCATTAATTAAAACTTGCGAAGGAAATTTTCTTTGCTGGAATCTTAGACATATACTGCAGTAGACATCTTTGATATATGATTAAAAGTTCCAACGTCTGTTTACTATTGGGTAAGAAATAAAATACTTATATTTGTGACTCGAGTGACACCAAATAATAAGGAGAATTACAAACATCAGAGACTGAAATCACAATAAATATCTGGTCTGTTATGTGGCTGCAGCAACACTGCTTCTACTGACCTACATCACACAACAGGAGTTAGCTGTCTGACCTAGAAATCATTGGAAATTTCCACTGTGTTGCATTAGATAGGCACTGATGCCCGGAGCCTGTTCTCAGTGACGCCTACTTCCCCGGGGGACCAAAACGAGAGTACTTGGTGCCCAACACCCAAATGCTTTATATATTTTAAACTTTAAATTTTGGTGACTCTAAAAATATAGAACGACAGCCTGGATGATACATCTGAAAAAATGAGCTTGATGTGCACTTAGTGTGGAATGGCTGAAAATGTTCTCTTGCCATAGGATGGGGTAGCTGGTTTGGTTACAACTAAATCGGGTAGTTCTGGCCAGGATTAGTCAGACAGCATGAAATGGTGTACGGACATTTCCCCCCGTGGACATTTCCCCCAGCGGACATTTCCCCCATGGACATTTCCCCCAGTGGACATTTCCCCCAGTGGACATTTACCCCACCCTATATTTTTAGGTTATTTTGAACATTTGAACATAGTTTTAAAATAATTTGGCAATAACACAATTGTTTTTATATATAGTTTTTTATTTTCCATATATAAGGATATACGAATTTCTACATATGTTTTACGATTAATGAGTCACATAGTGACAAGATATTATACATATACACAGTATATAGTAGTATTATATAGTCTTATAGCACATTTTAAAACAATAAAAGATGTATACAGGGTATATAGCATAACATTAACTGTTCGTAGGTCGGTGTCACGAAGCCATTTGATTAGAATAAAATTGAACTAAAGTGAAAACTGATGTAAAAAATTGAACAAAATTATATTGTTTAAAAATACATCTTTTATCTTACCACTAGGTGATATAATGTTTTCTTAAAACGTTTAAATATACACCATGTATATGAATATTATGTTGTACCACTATGTGATCCAATGCATTATATCGTTTAAAAATGTGCTATATAATATATGTGCTTTCTCGTAAAACTTATTGTAAAAATATGTGTTATATTGTCATAAAATGTGCTATAAGACTGTATAATACTGCTATATACTGTGTATATGTATAATATCTTATCAGTATTTCACTTATTTATCGTTAAACATATGTGGAAATCCTTATATCCTTTTTATAGAAAATAAAAAAATTTTTTTTAAAACAATTGTGTTTTTGTCAAATTATTTAAAAACTATGTTCAAAATAACCTAAAAATATAGGGTTGGGGAAATGTCCATTGGGGGTAATGTCCACTGGGGGAAATGCCCACTGGTGGAAATGTCCATGGGGGAAATGTCCGCTGGGGAAAATGTCCACTGGGGGGAATGCCCTGGATTCGCATGAAATAGTGGATGTACGTACATCAGCCTTTTCATTTATGTCATATTTCGGACATCAGGCTGATTTGTGATTCTCCCTGTGAAGAAACACAAAAAAGTCATCAGACTTATGGTACTTCTGTCAATACAGTAATCACCCTATTAGAATTCAATCACCACAAATATTGTGGACAAAATTCAGCTGTTCTAATAACTTTGATCACCCTTTATAATCAGTAAAATAATAATATAATAGATTCTCTGCAGGATTTTGTCAACTTCCTGATCTAATAAATTTGATCACCCCCTGATATTTTGCTGAGAATTTTCATTTAATTGAATTATCAGTTAGGGGAATTACAGCAGCACAAACAGATAAATCATTACAACATTTGAGGTGCCATTCTATAAATATATTAACAGCAAATTTTCAAATTGCGATTCTTTTGATTACATCATGTTTATCATAAACCATATTGTTATTGATTACATAATGTTGATCATAAACGATATTGTTTAATACTGATTACACAATGTTTATCATAAACCATATTGTTATTGATTCCATAATGTTTATCATAAACCATATTGTTCAAAGTAATATGTTCTGTGATACAGACTTAATGAACACACCACAACATGTACCTACTCTACTTCCTCACGCGTTTTACTCAACGTCAATTTGTCATGGAATGTTGACCATGCATGTAAATAAAACATCAAACTATAGTTTTTGTCCTGTCAAATGTGTTCTTTGGTACACAGATCTACGATTCTCATTGCGCACTGTACTCAGTACCGAGTCGATGCCCGCAAAATGCAAAAAAAATATGGAACAAAATATAGAAATGTTATTATGCTGATACATGTAGCTCTCAAGATTGCTTATCTGAAATATCTCCAAGTTTATCAGTGGTGTGTTCCATACTACACCAATTGTGGTGTTTCATAAACGAATGACTAGTATACCTGAACAGTATAACCATTAATTTCATATGTTGACATGTGATATCAGTGATTGTTTATCATATTGAGGTATAAATGATCAGATAATCATCCAGGTAGGCCTACAGACCGTATCCTTCTGATCATAGTAAGGAATAAATGATCAGATAAATCACCCAGGTAGGCCTACAGGCCTTATCCTTCTGTCAAGGACAGGGTTAGGGTTAGGACTAAGGAGCATTTATAAGGTTTTCAAGAATCAAAATACTAATGCAACAAACCATCAAACTGATGATAAGACAAATGCAGTTATAAATGTAAATCATTGACCTGATTGTGTTACAGAATTGTCTGTTAATTACAGTATTTGAAACTAAGAAAGAATTGTGGTGCTATATAATACAACAAAATACAGCACTCACTCAGATAAGTAAAGGCTCTGTCCATGTATCTTTAAACGTGTGTCCCCCATTCCACAGGTTTACTGAGTGTATTATACATGTACACCTAATGCAGGCCTTCAATTGGTCTCCAGTGGAAATAAACTTTTTTCTTAAAAATACAAGACAAATATAGGACATTTTACTGAAAATATAGGACAAATATAGAACAATCTTCAACTTGGCATTAGATGCACATTAGCAGATTACCTACCTGAAAGAAACAAAGAAGTATGATACAAGCCTTTCTCTGATAACCCACCATATTTATCAAAGACTTCATACAGTCAGCATCGTCTGAGGATGCTATGGTGGGAAAATCCGAGCAAGGCTGTGTGACAAGCGAAGTCAACAAGCACCTGGAAATGTACTCATGAAACCAAGTACAGGGGTTATTAATCGTGGTAATCCCGATTAAAAATTTTGAGAAAATTCAGGCCTGCAAGTGGCTCACAGGGGAAATATAGGAGAAATTGGCCAAAATATAGGAGAAATATAGGAATTTTCTTATAAGTATAAGACAGGTCACTACTACATTGTATGTTACAAAATTGGTAGTTTTCTGGTGTTTAATCAAATTATTCCCACTGAATGCGGTCGTAAAAGTGGTGATTGAGGAGACCCGTTCTGCTGTAAGAGAGAATGTAAGAGAGAATGAAATGTTTTATATTTGCCGAGCGAAGCGAGTCCAAAAAAATTTCTGAGATGTATTTTCTCATGCCAAATTGACTCATTTCAGAGCATTGGTGACCGTTTTCATGAGAAAAAGTAAAAATATAGGAAATATAGGCGGTTTTGAGTAAAATATAGGTAAATATAGGAATAACTAAAAAATATAGGAAAATATAGGAAATATAGGAGGCACTTGACCCTGCAAATTTTCAAATTGAGTTTAACTACGAAAAATTCAGTTTTGTCATTTTTGTGATATTCTTAAAAATATTAAGTTCAACTCTGAGTGTTGTTGTTGTTCACGATCGCTACAGGCATTTGGGAAAGCTGACCGATCTCTCTTAGGCACTCGTTGATTGGACCACTGTTGGTGTCCTATCCAATGAGTTCTACCTTTATGGAAATTTAGTTTGGAATGTTTTGTTAACAAAAACTTTCAACAAGATTTCCCTCCCCCCTTCCACAATTTTTTGTTGGACTGTGTGTGTGAATTTTTTGGGGAAGTTGAGGGGAGGGGGGTTAGCATGTCCTTTTTTTGTAAGTTCCTCTGTCCAACACTCTTAGGAGTTGTATAATAAAACCACACTGGTGGTTTCAAAGAATGGAGAAATACATGTAAAGTACATACAGCAGCTTCAGTATCTATCCTTTAGTTACAGGTATTTTAGTGTGCATCATAATTACAGTATCGATGAAAAACTTGAATATAATGTTTGAAATATTGAGATTCAAACAATGTATCTTTTACTATGAAAAAGTCTGAAATACTGAGTTTCATGTCTTCAACCTATGAAAAAGTTTGAAAATATTGAGTTTATCGAGTTTATCTCTCTTCGAAAATTGAGCACATTATAAATTTTGGGCTAGAATAACCCCTGAAGTAATTTAATAATTTGAAAGAGACTCAGGGCAAAAATATAGGAAATATAGGACATTTTTCAGAAATATAGGAAAATATAGGACAACTAAAAAAAATACAGGACATATAGGACATAATTGAAGGCCTGCTAATGCTAAAATCCAATGCTTTCACATGTTCAGTAGACTATCTGAACATGAAACTGGAAATTATTGAACACATACAACTCTTATAAATTATGTGAATTTAAGTGGTATTAAATTAAGCGAATATTTTTTTCTCTTTTTTAAATATGGTGGAAATATGGTTGATAGTAAATATACTATATAAGGCATAATTTATATTGCACATGTCAAAGTTATGTTGGATGAAACATAGCGAACATCTAATAATATAGAGCATATCCTTTCCATATCAAACAATAACCTAAATAGAATTACCTGCATGTATATTGTATGATTGCAGCTGAGAATACTGGAGGGAGCAGCTATGGTACTCTAGCAGGAGTCAGGGGTATGTATACTTTTGTAGCATGTCTGGAGTCCTGAACCTCTGATACCTGCTAATAAAGTAAATGACAGTTCAGTATCAAACCATGCTTTACTGTACATTGTACATGTTGTACAAGCATGACAAGTAAATCATCAGCACATCATCATTGTGTTTACAGGTTATTGGTTATCTTTTTTGTGACTTGGTTACGACTAATTTCAGAAATATAGTTACCATAGCAACCGGTAACCAAATGTTTTTTTCAAGGAATCAAAATATTTGCCATTTTGGAGTGATTTTTGTACAGAATGTGAATCACATAAACCTGTTACGGTAAGTACTGCATAGTAATTACGATTTCACGACCCACACATTTCCAAAATAAAGCCCTTGCTTACTGTTGCCATGATAACCTGTATCCTGCATAATTGAAATTTGGTCAAAAACAACTTAGGTAACTAGTTTGAGCATGCTGAATAAAAGCTCCATAAATATTAAAGCAAGAATATAAGCTTGGAAGAGATCGACTCATAGCTCTGTGAATGTTCCAGCATAAATTTAGTTCATTATCTGGAGTTCACTTGGTGAATCATCAAATATCGGATAATCCCATGTATACAATCACTGAGTATCAGATCCAGACAGAGTTCCCACTCCCATATCTCTACAACTGTTTGGAATATCTGCATGATGTGTTAAACGGTATCTTAGTTACAGGTACTCAGAATCATGAGCATTTACTTATCCTAAAACTGACCAAGACCATTTGACTTTCTATTCAATACAACCAAATATGCGGCAATGGACAGTTACATTTGCAAGGACATACATGTAGAATAGTTACAGGGCGCTTTGATAGATCAAATGATTGAATTGCTACATATAGATTGTAGTTGAAAATTGATCGAATTCTTGCAGTTGGCATGGTTGGAATGATTTAAGTGGAATATTGGATTGAATGCAGGGAGCTGCAGGGTTTAACATTAAGGGCAAAAGCCAGTGGAACACATATAAAAAAATGCAATACATGTATCTCAACAATTATTCACCATAGAGATCACACATAAAGTACACACACTTTATGTGTGTACTTTTTAGTTTTTTTGTTAAGTTGTGGTACATGCACATATGGCTGCTTTATAACAATATCTTGATAAAATATAATTTAATAACCTCTTGAATAAGGACCTTCATGATAGCCATCCTTGGTAGAAGGCTATTTGAAATATTCAATTCAGAAAGATATTTATTACTATGGGGAGCTGTTCACATTATGCAATCAGTTACA